>VUQR01020379.1:64631-111123 GCA_015108515.1 Hemichromis elongatus
TGCCAATAGTAAACATCGGTGTACTATTTAAACTTCGTTAGTTCCCCAGGAACAGGTTTTTCTCACTTTGACAGATGAAGCAAACGTGAGTAAACGCTCTGATATAAACATGAAAGATAAACTGTTTCATTAAAACCAGAGTTACTGATAAGACGTCTTTATTGCAAAACTCAAATAGCACCGAATGAGTTTGATTAATTGCAGGCTCATTAGGAAGTGTCTGGGATCAGCTATGACACGTGCAGGCAAGGAGTCAATCGGCCGCTCAGAACAGGAAGCGCGTTGAGAAACAGGATATGAAGAGGCAATGCTGACGTTGACAGGCAGCAGAGGAGGGCGGAGCCTAATGCCTGACAGGAACAAAGATGAAATGAGGCAGAAACGAGGACAGCGATACGGAGAGGACCGGGATGACTAACGCAGACCATGATAACACGTAAATACAGGCAAACCGTCAGGATGAGCGACTCCTCGGGCTGTGCCACTGTGACTCACCCTTCACCCAGCTTCTCCAGGACATCAAAGACTTCCTCTGGCTGCTTGGTGAGGCTGTCCTCGCTCAGCTTCTTCAGCTGTCTGCAGTGACAGAAAGAGCAATTTTCATGACTTCTGTTCATGGGTTTTTTATTTGTCTGATCTTTTGCAACTCCTGCTGACCTAAAGTGACACTTTGACACTTTAACATCAAAACGAATTACCAAGAAACTTGTATTCATATTCATTATTGCACAATAACAGTAGTCCTTAAACTGAACAGTGGATAATAAATCAGCCTAAAATTAGGCAGAGCGGTGATAAACACCTGAAAGTAAAAAAAACAACAACAAATAATCGTTAAACTGCAAAAAAGCTTAAAATTTCAAGCCCAACCTTTTATGCAGTAATGAAACATTAAATCGTTTTTCCCTCCAAAGACATCGCGTGTGTAATCTGACAGAAGACCTTATCATCGAATTCAGCCTCCGTCTGAGTGCCACGGATCCTCAAATGTTAAAACATCTCCACAACCTTTGAAGTGGAGAGACAAAAATATCCCTACGCAAACAAAAATAGATCCAACATGTCCCAGATGCAGCTCATGATAAGACATTTTTAGGATAACTGAAGGTCCTCTGCTCACAAGTACAAGGGAACAGAATAAAACTGCAACGCTGCCCAACTAAATCTGTGCAGACATCAAAGGTTTGTTACATTGTAACAGCCAATTAAACACATCAAGCTGTGGAATAAGTACTGAAACAAATTACAAGTACTCCTAAATAAGTGTCAAAGACTCATAAACAGATCAGCTGTTTTTTGATAAATATTATTAGAAAAAGGCACAAAATATTGGAGCAACGTCGGTCAGCAGTTGAACCCGTAAAGATTGTTTTCAACTCAGAATCCTTTCTGTTAACTCGGAGCTGTTGGGAATGTTGGGAATGTTGGGAAGATTGTGATTTACATCACAATGATGGCTGTGAGGGCGAGCCTCTGAATCACAGCAGCTGTAAAACAGAATGGCAGCTTCTGCTTGGGCCAAGAAACTATGATTACTTTACTGCTGAGTCACAGCAATAAAAGAGGAAGCTGGCTGCTGTGCTGAGACTTCAGGCTTCTACCTGGATTTACCTGAACTCTATTTACACTCCTGTGACAGAATTAACATCCGACAGTGAGAGCAAGCCTCCACAATCCCAAAGAAAAGTGACCAGAGGTCCATCTGGGTAATAATCTGAATAACCTGCTGCCTCTTCTCTCGTTGTACGTTACTTGTGTTTGTCTATATTTCCGGTTTCAAGTATTTGATGCATTTTTGATTTCTACAATCATATTGACTTCTGCGTTTGTGTCCTTCTGCCAAGCTATAAATGCTGTGTTGTGTTGCAGGGCTCGTGTTACACGCTCATCTCTGTAAAAATAAACACTAAAGTATAAATAAATGATCAATGATAAATAACAGTAGTAGGGCTCAGGGCTGTTTGGGGTCTAATAAACTCGCCTCTTACTGACTCTAAACAAAAAGCTTCGTCTTGTTTCTACACTTACTTTAGTCACAAACAACACTGACAGAGCACCTTCGATAGTCAGCACTCCGACATGAACAAATGACGACTATTTCTCTTTAAACTCTAGTTTGAATTTTGAGGCCTGACACACGATGACTGTTACAGCATCCACAGAGTAAACAGCGCGTCAGCACAGGATGAGTTTGATTGCTCTTTCATGATGTAAGCATTCATCAGCCGGATTACACAAAAACCTGGGCCACAAACTTCATGAAAATGTAAGGACACATGACGTGTGACCAGAAGAAATTTGGAGCAGATCAAAAGTGTGAAAATTATTTTTACGGTCTGAGCTCAAAAAAACATCTTCAAGATTTTATTTTTGAAAGAGTAAATATTAAAAAACGTAGAGATGACAGGGAAGTCTTGACATATACAGAGGACATCTCTACTGAACACTGCGAGCCGGGCGTCTCCTCTGTGCCTCTCTAAAGCCAGCAAACCTCACCGTCTACCTCACGCTGCCCAGCACAGCTCCCTACTTCTGGAAGCCAAGCTGTCCAGAGCATCAGCATCAGCATCAGGCCACAAAAGAGAGAACGAGAGCGACCCATTGAGATGCTAATCTACCGCAGCTTTCCAAGTAAACTCTGTGAACTCTTCTATGTGTGGAGCTGCTGTGGCCAAAACAGCTGGACTCCTGTTTATGTTACTAAATTTAAAACCTTGTATATGCTTCAAAAATCCAGCCACAGCCCCGTTGATCAGACTGCTGTTTACTACCAACTCCTACTTATAATACTCTCCTGTACTCATAAATTATCCCAAAAATAAGAGGATGCAAACATGCAGCAGACATTCCATATTAATAACATGAATAAGACGCCTTTAAAAACAATGAAAACTATTTTTTAAAATTAAAACTCAATGTGTACCAAATGTATTAAAGCAGCGTTTAAACAGTGGTAAATGTATTTGGCCCAAATGTTTCCTCTAAACTGTCACAACTCCGTCACACGTCTGCCTCACGTGTGTCACATGTAAAATGTGTGTTGTGACATTTAGAGCACATGTGACCCACCCAGACTCGATGGAAGTCACATACAGCCTGCCTCACGTCAGCCTCACGCAAACATTAGCTGGTAATCTTAGCGAGACACTATATATTCAGTATATGTATACAATATGAACTGTATCGACGTACCATCAGTAACATTAATGGACAGCATTGATTTAAAAGCACGGCACTATTATTGGCCCTGCTTTCCGTGTTTGATGAGCATTACAACCATGGTGCCAGGCCAATGGAACAGCACAGTAGCTGGTTACACATGCACGGACTGATATTGTTCTAATCATCATTTATTAAATATTTCCTTTTCCACCTTTGCAGACGTGCACATTAGGTTACCCCATGATTCTAAATGTGTTGTAGGTGGGACTCTGAGTGTGAGTGATTGTCTCTCTGTGGAAGCTCAGTGATGGTGAGGTCTGCCAGCCACCAGCATCCCTGCAACTGCAAACTGGATAAGCAGCCAAGAAACTAGACGACTGGATGGGTTTAGGTGGTCTGCTTCAGGAGACGATCAAAAACAACATGAAACCCTAAAAATAATGTACCAAGTCATTTTTTTATATCCTGAAATGAAAACTGCTTCAGTCTACAAAACCGCTCCTCAAATTCGCTTCTCACACACAGACTTTACCTGGGCAGGTGACCCAGGTATGTTAACACCAGTCCGAGTTTACTAGACTCTTTTTACCCATCCACGGAAATACCAGTGTCAGTTTAGGTGGCAATCCTCACACTCTTATTTTGAAAGACCCGTCACTCCTAACCAACTAGGTCGTTCCAGTCTGTTGACTTCCTGTTGTTATTGTTACACATCTTAGTGTGATTCAGCTGCTTGTGCAGGGCCTCAGGTTAGAGGTGGAGAACAGACTCATGCACCACCACACTGAGCCCGCGGAGCAGAACGAGGACTCTCATCAGCAGGACTGTGGAGTCCATCCAAGCGATGACAAACTCAGAAGAGCAACAGCAGATTTTATGAACCTGTTACTGATCTGCACAAAGTACTTGCTTATTAAGGTATTTGAAGAGGAAGGCCCCATAAAAGTATTTAAATAATTCATTTCAAAGAGCATGACTGTGACTCCTCCACACACTGGAGGATACACCAACATATGTGATAACTGAACACAAACCTAACCCAGTCTTGCAGTAACAAGGGATGAAACCAACACAAAAGTCCTACGTTACATCAGCCCGATGGGGAAACAATGAGTGAGTTGAAATGATAACATGAGAGCGGCGGGTTTTACCAGCATCCTCCTGATAAGAGGAGATAATGGGAACTTGTCAGTTCCTACTGTCAAACACACTGAGCTCACAAACCAGTTCCCACAACAAACGAGTTCGTGTATGTTATGAGCTGCTCAACATCCACATAAAGAGTGACAACAGGGGGGGGAACAGGATGCATTTTTAATGAAGAGTTTGTTGTTTAGTTTGTTTAGTTTCCATTATTCTGATCATTTCAACTTCTATTGTTTTGTTTTGTTTTTTTAACATTTATGGTGTTTTTTGGTGAAAATGTCTGTAAGGCTGCTCAGTACTGGAACCGAATCATTACTCTGGCTGATGCCGTCGAACACGATTACTCAGACTTTAGAAAAACTGTAGATTATTTTACATTTTAAATAAAAAAGTATCCATTTCTTTCCCTGAACTTTAATCATAATTCATATAAACTGAAATAAACCTGCCACAGCTCAATAGAGAGTGAATCTGAACTTGACAAAGGTAAAAAAAAAAAAGAGATGATAAAGGCCAACACAAGAGCATCCTGAGATCTTTCAATATAATCAATAAACTATCTTCTTAAAATATTCAATATTCTACACATACTTGAGAATCACATCAGTCACATGAGGAAGCTTAAACCAGAATTTTGTGACACTTTTGTTTTGATTTTAGTCACTTTCAGCTGATCCGTTAATCTGTTACGTGTTTTATTTTGGTCTAATTCTACGGAGACTAAGACTACAAACAGCCACAACATCACATCGAGGCTCCAACGTGCTGTACCTTAATACCCAAGTGGAACCAGACTGCTGGGACGTTTAAGGACTGAGTGAACTATACATCAGAAGAGTTTATTTTTATGAATAACTGATCAGCCAACAAGACTTTCCTGTCTTCTGTTACTCATCTCGAGAAACCAACGAGTTAACTGAACAGTGGCTTTGAAGCATTTTTACTCCACTGTGACTTCTGTTTTATAAACATGTGTTGGTATTTTATAGTTTATTTATTGCCAGTACCGGTCCAAGCACTGTAGATGGAAAACATTTAATTACTGAATCAGGTTTTTTGTTCATAGCACCAAACACATAACATAAAAAAACCCTAATCTAAACGTTTGAATCTCATAAAATAGACATTTTCACCTATATTTACAACTTTAATCTGAACAGGACATTGAGCCACTCCTGTCTACATATTTTTCACATACACACTGTATCTTTGCTTCCTTATAAAAGCCGAATTACAATATCAGACATTTCACAACTTCATATCTGAACCAGATTATCTGCAGTGTAAATAAAAGACCTACAGGTGCAGAGACGAAGCAGTCACACATGAATCACACTCATTTCATTAAACAGGGATTTTTTTTCTAACCCCTGTTTCATTCTTTCCAGCTGCCACAAACCCAGTGCTGTGGACACCCCACACACTCACGCGGTTTCTCACACACGCACGCACACCTCTTCTGTCACAATTACTGCGCGTTTTATTGACTCTGAGCTGATTCAGTAACAACCTGTTGGAGATTAAAGGAGATAATCCGAGATCTTCAAAGAGATTTACGGCATTAAATTAGATCACGGGGCCTTTGATAGTGACAAGCCCAGGGATTTGACACAGCGGATCAAGTGTACACAGGCGGCTTGGTTAACGCAATAAGAGCTGGGCTTGTGTGGGACTCACAGGCCACTATTTATTTAATCAATTAAGGAAAAAATATTCTGCTTCCAGCTTCTTAAGTGAGAAAAGTTTGAGATTTTCAGGTAAGACTAACTTTAGACTTGTTGTTACAATTTCTGGATATTGTGCACCCAGAAACAACAACATATCAGAACAGACTCCTTTGAGACATAAACTCCATTAAATTTAATGTGCTGCAGACACAGGACAGCACGATCCATTAAAGTTACGAACAAAAACACTACAGGGGAAACGGAGAAGCTTTAAGGACGTTTTACCTTAATGTCTGTTTAATCGTACAGTCGGTTATGTAATGCTAAAAACTCACTGAATAGACACCAATTGGCCGGAAGATTGCCACCCCACTGACAAACTTCACCGAATGCTACCATTAGACTGATAAAATCAATGAGATGCCAGCCATCAAAAAGCCTGTTTTCATTCTTAGCATAGCTTTACCTGCGAGGGTTATGCCTCATCTGTACTTTGTCCTTATAGTCCATGATGTCCTCTTCAGGAGAACCGGACTCTTCTGGATCTTCTGGCCTGCAGTCAAACTCGGAGGGAGCTGGCCAACGTTTCAAAGCAGACACTCGATGCTAGCAGTCGCAGACCGCTTAATGCTAACTCGCTAGCAGCAGCTAGAGGGACAGTTAGCCCGCTCCTCCGCCTCACAGCAGCCTCCCCGCTGCCGCCGCCGCCACTGCCTGATATCCGCCAAAAACACAACGTCCGGTCATCATTCTTCAATACAGGCTCTACACACACCGCGCGTTTCTTCCAGCTGCCGTATTCGCATCGCTGAATTCATCCTCCTCCCCCGTCCTCCAACTTTAGACTTGTTTGACAGACCGTTTGGCAGCCGCTGTGACATCCACCTGAAAAAACCAGGAAGTGTGGTAGAAGGCGGCGCAAACAAAGACTGCAGTACAGGACACGGCCAGCAGGGGGCACCAGATAGGCAGAATCCATCCATCCAACACACGACAGTTGTCCCAGTATGTTGAAACAATAATTATAAACCCGAAACATGATAAGTTACTAATATTATATAGGTACCATTTTTTGTCTTTTTGTTATTTTTTTCCAAAGCAACTGACATAAGGAAGTTTTAGTGAATTTACCATTTAATTTAATTCAAGGTTATTGAATTTATCTAGTGTCAAATCGCATCAACACTCACCTTAAACCGCTTCATTCTGTAAGACAATTTTAAAACAATAAAACCTAAACTAAAACAAGCAAAACTGAGAAGAACTACAAAGGAATTGGTTTCATTCAGCACTGCTGTTTCTGCTCTGTTTAAATGTTTTCTTGGAAAAGGTAAAGTCAGACACACATACCGACTTTAGTTCATGTTCGGAACGGGCCATGTTTTAGGTCGTTCTTGTGTTGGCAAACAGAGCAATGACCCAGACACGCTTCAGCTTCTGACTGCTTGAGCTTTTCTTTCAGAATCTTCACACACCTTTCTTTTCTCAATTCAATTTATGGACTGAAGTCTAGTGATAATCTTGCGACTACAATTCGCGACTCAGTTATTCACTGATCTCTTAGGTCTTTGGAAACATCTCTCAGTAGCTTTCCTTCTAGAGTCTTTGAAATCTTTCACTCCCTGCCTCTACCAGGCTTGTTCTTTACTGAGAAGCTCTCCTAATTTCTTCATAATACGTCTCACGAAGGTTAGAAATGTTGTAATAACTTTGTGTTTTCAGTTGACACAAACACATCAGTAGTGCGCACGCTGGATGCTCCACCTCAAACTTTAAAGCATTTTCAAAATACTCAAAAATGTCAAACTGATGAGAAAATGTGACAGTCCAGTGAGATAGTCAATAACATATACAGGGGTACAAAAGATGAATGTGATGCTCATTAATATTTAAGTCCAGTCCAGCCCCGCTGTTGTTTATGGTCGTCTAACACTTCAGTGAGATTCAAAGCTTATTTTTAATAAAACACAAAGGCAGATGTTTTATCATTTTATCATAGAATAGTTTATTTTATTTGAATGAACAAAAACAGCAAAGCGACGTTTACATCTGATCAGTAGGTAACGTCAAGGTGGAGGTGGAGAGGAACCATCGTTTAGACCAGGAATGAACAACAGGGAAGCAGAGCTGGAGGAAGGAGACAACCAAGTATTAGAGCTGCATGAGGTTTGACAGTGAGCACGTTTCCCAGCACAACAAACTTTTCTTATATTTTGTTTAAATAAAAAAAATATATTCTTGCTGAGCTAGTACAAAAAATCTTATTCCAGTTTACAGATTTACAAAACAAAAATATCGAAGATTAAACAGAAGCTGTACATAAAAGATGGATGCAGCCACCATGACATCACTCATTGGTTCAAAAAGTCACCATCTCACTAATAGTTTAAAACTTCATGTGCCAGTGAGGCTCAGACACACAGAGAAACGGAGTGATGCTGTGAGCTCCATCATATGGTAGCCCCGCCCTACAGCAAACCTTGCTGTATCGTCTATTTCTGATTCCATAATTTATAAAAACAGCCATCATGTTGTTTTCAATAAGACTTTAAAAGATTCAGAGACCACAAACTCCACAGAGCCAACGGTCCTTTTTCTAAACACTCTGCCTTAAGAGCGCCCCCTTTTGGCCATATATTTTAAAGTACGTCAGCATCAGGAACCAAGCTGCGCCCATCTTTTAAACAAATGTAACGATGTTTACTCAAACAAACAAACAGCAAACATCTGCAATATTGTGAAATGCTCCATCTCCACGTCCTGTGATGCTCATGTTTAATATGTGCAGCTGATCATTTGTTTAGGGTTCGGTTAGGATCAGGCCTGTGGTTAAAAAAAGAAACATTTTTTAAAAACATTTTTAAATTATTTAACTGTTCCAAAAAAAAAAAAGAAAAAAAGTCTGGGATCTGCATCGAGCTGTTGAGGAACTGCTACGGCGCCTAATGTGAAATACTTTCCAAGAATAGCAGAGTTGTTCAACGACACAAACACAGACGGCTGGTGTGATGTTTGTTTGCGTACCAATGAATCTGACTGTATCCACTTTTCCTATATTTAATGCTAGCCGTGAATCGTTCCAGCCCTTTGGATATTCAGCCCTGCCTCAGTCACACAAACTGCCCGTAAACAAGAAGGAAGTTGTCACAAACTGCAGTAACAATAAATTCTCAATAGCTGCACATCTCATCGTTTTCAGGTAATATTAGGGGCCTAATCTGAAATATCCTAAATGAAAGTTAGGATTTCCACGGCCTACTTTAAATAAAGAATATCATTTTAAGAAAAAGAAAATGCAGAATGTTAAAGCTCATGGAAACAGAATCCTGTCAGCTATTACACTGCATAGCCGAGTGAAGAGGCCCTCACCGTGGCTTTACTTCCCAGTGGGCTGCACGCTCTCAAACACCCCGGCTTCCCTCATGGCGTTGAACTCTTTGACTGCATCGTACTGCTTGTAGAAGTCTGCGTAGGCCTGCTTCTTGGGCTCTGTCACAGTGTACTGTCGGGAATAACAACGTGACAGATCTTTAACTTACTGCAGGTAAAATCACTATAAGCAGTAAGACTGCTCACAATAAAAAAGTTATAATTTTACATTATTGGAGTTATTTGCTAACATCAAAAACTTAATGTCTTTGAAGTGAGGCTACGGTTACAGCTTCATCTAATAATTTATCACATCTTATAACCTGATCTGAAAAAAAGACATTTAACTAGAAAATAAATGTGATGAATAAAATATGACAACAACAGAGGATCCAATCAGCTGTCTGCTGAGCTGTAAGCAGATCCAGACACTGACAGCGACACTTTGATGTGTTCCTTTCATCATGGCTGTGTCATTTTTATCTTGGCATCACCATCAGAGTTGTGTCTGTAGCCAGGTGAGCGTGCGTCGTCCTCTCACCTTGAATGCAATGGCAGCTGCTAAAGCCATAGTGAAAGCAATGGGCAGGTGAAACCTCAGTCGCTTTGCAAGCAGCCCCCTCATCAATGGCTTTGGCAGAGACATGATGAATCACCTGCAGAGGGGGAAAAAAGAAAACACAGAAAACATCATTTTAAATTTCCCAAATTAATAAATTCTGTGAAAATATCAGGGAGAAAGAAAAAAAAAGTACTGTCTTTATATCATTTCACCTTTTAAATGTTTAAAACAATCATTTCTTGGTTAGTGATTAGACTAAAATAAAAGCTGAATTTAACAACCACATTTGAATATCCTGACGTAAATACACTGGATACAAATCATTTTATGTGTTTTGGTAAAAGCGGATTTATAAAATAAGACGCATGTTATTTTAAAGCGTCCATGTTTTACCATCGTGACCATGAAAGCTTTTATAGAGACAGTAAAAGCTGCACTGACAACAGAGAGCACGACTGTGGAAGGAAATAAATGCCCTGCAGACAAAGTTTATATCCAAATACTGCAGAGCACACGAAAAGTACCAGGATGTCTGTTGTACTTGGATTTATTTCCATGTATGCATGCCAGCATGCTCGGGTCGCTACTGTGACCCACAATCCTGTGCTGCAGCTGCAGGCTCAGCAAGGGGGTCAAAGGTGAAAGTGCACAAAGTATGTTGGAACTGTACACACACTGAATACTGCAGTACATACAAAGTAATATTTTAATGCAGTTTGCTAAGCAGACAGAACGAACAATGAGGCGCGTCCCTGACTCACCATAAATTTTCACCATGTTGGCTTTGTGTAGGTAAATGTCTGCTTCTAACATAGCACTCCAAACGCTTTATACAACTTGCCTCCTTCACCCACTCACAACAACTTTTTCCAGTGATTTTTCTTTGTACTTTCTAACATTCCCATTCCCATGGATGCATCAGAGAGGAACGTGGAGTATGCTGCCCCAAGGATATCTGGAATGCAGATCAGTTGCCTTGGATCAAACTACCAACCTTCTGATGATTACCTTTCCACCAAAACACATTAAATAGAAACTGAATTTAATGCAACTTTATACAATAAACCTAAGTTTTAAGACAAAACTCAAAGATTTTAATTCATGAAACTTCTTTTTGGATTTTTAGACCATTAAAAACCAGAAAAACTGTTAGTGACAAACCAAGGCTGCAAATCTCCTTACTGGAGAAACTGAAATCTGACAGTATCTTCCAAAGACACGTTTAAATGAATCAAATAGTGAGTTTAAATGTTGTGTCAGTTTTTAGGAAAAGAGTAACCAATAAATCAAATGATTCACATCAACATCTGTGCATTTTCCTTTAATTTCTCACATTTGATAAATAAAAACGCATTTCATACATGAGTATGATAACACTATTAAAGAATAATGTGTAAAAAATATTTTTTATCTCAGTCCTGCCTTTTTTTTCTTAAACATTGCAGAAGAGTTTTAAACATTAGTTAGTCCTGCAACTAAGCAGTCATCTTGAAATGGGTGTAGGGACTTAGATTCAAGTTCATTTATGTAGTCACCAAATTATCAAGACTACAGAAATAAAATCCAGAGTCTAAAATTTGGTATATCTGCTTTAAAAAAAAAGGAGTGATAAAAGCTTTATTCTGCTGGACGTCATCGCCATCTCTGTTGGTGCAGATTGAAATCCTGGATTCTTTGATGGTCATCGTCATATTTCCTCCTCACGTCTCTGGCACCAGTTAATAAATAAAAGTAGAAAAAAATTCATGGCCTCAGATCGGTGCTTCTAATTCACCTGAAGGTCGTTAACAAGTCGCCTCTAAATGAACTTGCTGTTCTCAAAACCCTGATTCACCTCCATACAACATACAGGATCCAGGAGAACAATCAAATATTGAAAACACGCAGAATGAAATGAATCCGCGTGTGTGTGTGTGTGTGTGTGTGGAGGATCGCCATTACACACGGCTGCAGAGTCAGGTCTGCGCTCACACGGTGTGACCTCTGTGTTTTAGTCCCATTACTACCTCAGACGTGAGCCCTCGTTTACACTTAAAGGCACTTAATATCTCTTTGCATTATCGAAGGACTTGAAAGGGCGTATTTTGATTATTAGCGTAAGTAAAAACTGTTTGAAGCCACCAGCTTCGGCGCAGGGTGAGAATAGCGTTAGCTAACTGGCGACACTGAAAACGAGTCAGTCGCTGTCTGACACGATCACGTCTTAATCTCCTGATGAGAGAAGCTATACCAACACCAACACAGCCCGTATAAATTAGCATATATTGTTGGACTACAGTTTATAAGAGTAACAGGCTTTGTGTTAGCGCCGAGTTAGCTTTAGCTGTACACGATGACAGCTAACCGGCCGCGACAAAAAGAAGGAAGCAGAGAAATTACGAGAAACTCTAATAACGCGGAAGATATTATTCATCTAAAAATCCACCTATTATATATACCCATCAGCGTAAGAATATAAAAGGTGTCCGTTTGAACGGATACTCACTGGTTGGACTCACGACCTTCACAGAAACCGCTAACGCACTGCAGCTGCGACCGGAAGAGATTCTGACGGAACGCCGGAGGGACAAACTTAGATGGAGTCAGTCAGAGTAACTGAGGTCACAGAAAGCAACAGTGACGCGGTGATGAATGACATGGTTTCGCATTTATTTATTTATTTGTCTTGTTTTTTTGTCTCAAATGTGACATTGTATCAGGAAATGTATCTCAGTATATTGCTTTGCAATTTTCTTCAAAATTTGTAGTTCGTTTCAGTATTGTGGCAATTCCCTCAATTACAATTACAATAATAATTAAAAAGACAAACTAGCATGAAAAAAACTTTTCAAACATTAAAAAACTAAACATAAAAAAGAAAATTGACTCTGGAAACTCACTGAAACTAAACTAAATTAAAAACAAAAAAGTAACAATAAAATCAAAATAAAAACCAATTAGAATATAAAAAAAAACTAACTGAAATCTATTTATTTATGCTATACTTGTGGAGGTATAGACATTTCTAGGAGACAGGGCAATGGACTTTTCCCACCAGATCTCTTTGGGAACAACCTTGGGGAGTGAGTTGCTGAGAAAAAGCTCCACAGATGTGGAGCTTTGAGAGTGTTGAAGGAGAAGTGTAGAGAAGGCTTCACTGAGTCTCTGCGCATCAGAGAAAGCAGGTGTTAGGAGAACAACTGTGGTACTGCATGAGGAAGTCGAGAGTGGCAGAGAAGTATGTGAGGGAGGTGTAGGACATGTATGGGGACAGGGAGACAGTGATGATGTGTGCTTTATTAGTGTCAGGTTATGGATTTGAGCTGAAAGTGGGATTACACCAGGGATCTGCTTTGAGTCCCTTCTTGTTTGCAGTGGGGATTGACAGGCCGAACAGATAATGTCAGGCAGGAGCTTCTGTGAACTATGATGTTTGTAGTGAGCGCAGAATGACCGTGGAGGCAGATGATCCTTAGAGCAGCAGTTTGGAGATGTTGTAGTAACGTAGTCTGACCACAAGAGGGAGGTAGAACAACACAAAACAGAAAACAACAGGTACTAAGAAGTGTTCACCTGTGGAGCCTAACAGCTTGTGTAGTATAATACGATATAAATATTAAATGTATAAAAATAATAACTATTCGAACAATAAAGCAAATTGTTGTATAAGATTAGGATAAAAAAGATAATACTTACATTTTATTTAAGAAGGCTGCACGTGGGAGAATATTAGCTTTATCAGCTTTTGAGTTTTGGTTATTTCTAGTTTTCATGCCTCTACTTCTTCATTCATTCATTTTATCGTTCATTAGTTTATGTAAGATATTATTATTATCATTATTGTTATTATTATTATTATTATTATTATTATTGCACCGTAAGAATGCATTTTTAATTCTCTACTCATTTACTTTTATTTGTATTTGTATCTTGTCTGTTCTCACTGGCTGTATAAATTGTTTGCTGAAATTTGAATAATAATATTTAGTGCAGTTTTATATATTTTTTTATGTGAAATGAAAGATTATTACCCTAACCTGAAAAACACCAGAAAGATGGTGATTTGTCACACATCACAAACACTAACAATATTTCACTCAGGCTGATTTTAAATCTATAGAAAAATCGTTCCTAATTAATATCTATAATTTCAGTAAATCCAGGATTAAGATAAGATAAAACTATATTATTTGAATTATAAGAAAAAGTTACTGAAACTACAGATTCCAAAGGTCATTGTGATGCAGCAGCACATCTTTGTAAGTATTTACTGAAAACTTGACTGTCATTATGCTTTCAGGTCAAAGAGGAACATCACACAGTGAAACCAGTTTTTAATAACATACTTTATTATACAGCTGCAGACTGCGCAGTGTTAAGTGGACAAGCATCACTACACGTGTGCAGTACAGAAAAACAAAGGGAAACTCGTTCACGGTTGCAGTATCTTGATCAAGCCTCACTGCAGAACAACATCCTGTACAAAACAGACACTTTGAACTTTGTGTTGTTGGGGGTTTTTTTTAGGTGTAATTAACAGCAGGGACCATGATGTGACTGCCTATCTAAAATGGTAATTGATTTGATGGTAACTACATAATAATAATAATATAGACATAAAACCCGTGCAAACATTTATGGTGCAAAGATAAATGTTTACACACACACATAGGAAACGGCTAGAACTGATTCGAGAGCTGTAATCAAACTCTTGACACACGTCTCCTTCCAAGCTCCATTTTTTTTGTCTCCTGGTTTAATGTAAAACTTGTCACGAGTGTGTGTTTGCTGGTGTGTGTGTGTGTGTGTCTATCTGCACGTCTGACAGATGAGACGAGTGTTTCTCAGGCGTTTTCTGGCGTGCCTCCCTCATCAGAAGCCAGAAAAGCTCACGCCCCCGCACTCCTACGACATTTTTCCTTTATTTATTAAAAATATGACCCAAGTTGACTTTTAATTACACAAACGTCAACATGATAGCATTAAAACATGTGTTTATTTTCTGAACATAAATTATATAATTTAATTTTAAGCTTGATTTATAGTCCTGTGCTGAATCTCTGCGCTCGTGTGTCTGCGTTGCTCTGCTGATGTTGGACTCTGATGAATTTTGAACAGCGTGAAAAGGAGACGACTGAGTTTACACTCGTGTTGTCAGAACAGTTGAAATGATTATTGCACACACGTTTGTTTTGGCAGACCGAGAGCTGTTGCATTAGCACATTACTACTGTGAGCAAGCTAGACACAATTACAGCCCATTAGATCTCATTTAACAGAGACATTATCCATGTGTTAATCAATATCATGTTTTTACTGCATATTAGTACCAAGTGGACCACAGACGCTGTAGTTCATGCAGCTACACTCTATCTACTCCATAGAAATAGAGCCTCAGTTTCACCGCATGCTATCAGGTCGCACACATCCACCCGGCTGCAGCGAGCGCCTTCATGAGACAGAAAAAATGAACAATTCACGAACAGGAATCAGAAAATCATGTCTTGTAAATCGTTTATTGTCTGTTTGAGAGCTGTGGGAATTTTTTTTGTGCAATAATGAAGAGCAGAGACAAACTAAAAAATCACCATATTGTTCGGATTAGGAAGATAATTATAGCAACATTTCTTTGCTTCAGAATTCGGTAAATCACTGGTGTGTAGCTCACTTTCACTGAATGCTTTTCTTTGCTCGTGCTGTGCGTTTTGTTTTCCTCCTTTCTTCCCATAGAGTTCTTTAAGCGTTGACATATGCAAACATGCGATTACTTATTCATGAAAGAACTCAATCTGCTTGCCATTATTTCTTGACCAATAATGAAAACCAGGGCGTTCAGCGTCTCTCCAGCTGCGTGTCTCTTGCATCACTCTCTATTTATAATGCACAAGCTTCAATCGACGCTGCGCACAGTAAGTAGAGTCTCAGATGTGCTGATTCGGCATCTGAGAAGTCCCACAATCATGTCCAGCCTTACACGAGGACATTTCCAGGATGGACCGTCCACCACCGCGCATCAAAACACCCGAAGGAGGAGGCGAGCAGGAAGAAAATCACCTCCTCCTGCTGGACATCATCCGTTGTGGCTCCTGATATTGTTCCAGCTAATCAGATCAATCCTCAACGTGACTCTCGCTTTTCAACAGTTTGATCTGATTCATTTTCTGGCGGTCACACCGGTTTTACCGTCCACATTTATAAAATTGTTGATAAACATGCAGAAATGCTGGCGTCCTTTAAAAACAGTCCAAGTTAAAGTGGGTTGTGAAAGCGTTTCACTTTTAAACTCCACTCCTTGCTCGGACACATATCTCAGTATTAAGCTGTCCTTGTAATAAACTCTAATCTTCTCACTGCTTGTTTTCACGTGCCTTATATTAATGTTTTCTTAAACACAGAGGTTTTCTATAGAAAGGCTCAAAGCAACAGAAATCCCAGGGCAAACTCCTAGAGGTCATTTAGCCCTTACAACAGAAACGAGGTTGTGAATATTTTTTGCTAACTCACCTGTTTCAGTATTTGGAGGCTTAAAGGCTGCTGTGGCTGCTAGCTGTCACAGAGCTGCTGCCATCCTGCTCCCTTTTGGAGCAGTTTTGATTATATGACTAATATCGTGGCTGCTGTGTAGCGCAGGCTGTCCAAAAGGTTTGTGCTGCACTTTTTATGAGTGAAATTCTAGTATTTGAATAGTGTGTTAGCAATTTGCAGGGATCTGTTTGAGAGATGCAGCTCCTCACAAAGATTTCCAGGAATTGGTAACCCAGAACGCCCCCCTTTTATCCAAATATGGCCACTTATTGCTCCTAGAGCCCAACATGGCAGGGGCCAAAACGCTAGCGCTGAGGTTTCACAATTACTGTACAAAAATGATGAGTTTGTATAATTTGCTGCCCTGTGTACCATCTGGGAAGTACATTTTCAGATCCTGAAATCTGCAGTCTGTTCACAGTCTTTTGATATGTGTTAACAAACAATTGCTTTCTGTGAAATATCTGGTTCATCCATTAACATGTTGCAGTGATTCCACATGCAATGACATTTATGAAAGCTTACACTCAAACCTCTTTTCCACTGCTGTGCTGGTGCAGGGCCAGCTAGCCCTTACGACTGTCCTCATTTCTACAGATCTAGGAAGCAGAATTTGGAGTCCATGGGATTCTGTGGACTGGATTAGCCAGTTTTTCTCCCACACACACAGACATCAGCTATTTTTGCAGTGTTTTGGTGCCGAGATAGATAGTGGCACTATAAACACATGGATGACATCAAAGAGAATCTCGTGAATCATGCTAGCCACGGAGCTATTTCAATTCAGATTTGTAGATAATATTATTTATTCCTATTTACAGTCTTTATTAGACAGTGACAGTCTAATAGGGGTTACAGTAGTGAGGACTCATCCTTCAGTAAAAGTGATGCCTGTTCTACCAGGTGAGCTACGCGGATCCACATTCATACCTTTTACCATTCAACAAGGAAAGTACCGTGACGCTGCCAGTATGCTCCAGCTCTGGAAACCACCCAGTCACCCCTCTGTACCAGTTCGGGTGGAGTGACTGAGTACCACAGAGCGTACCTTTTCCAACCCAAAAGCAACAATCCAACCCACGTCTCACAGCGACTGGCTGGCTGTGTGGGCGAACGCTTTTGGCACTTCTCATGTGTACAAACCAGCACAACCATTTTAATGGCTTCCAGCACAGACTGGTTTAAAATGTGTGCCATTATCACCATATTTACATGACAATCACATTTCAAGCACACTAGTTATTTTCTTACATGATCCATCCCTTATTTTCCTCAATATGATCCTTGGTCAGTTATGAAAACAAGTCCAGGAGACATGTAACAAACAAGGTCCTCATGAGTCACATGACTTCAACCATTATTGTTTTAAAGTCACTATTTCCTCGGTTCAGGGCTGTACCATATCAGATCCAAGAGGTGTTTTAGGGTTGTACCATGATGGTGGTGAAGGTGGAAGCCATTGTTTTGAAGTTTTGCTATCATTAGGATGGTATTTCAGAGGAGTCGAAGGTCGATACCGCTGTGGTATTTAAGCTCTGTTGGATCAAACCATCGTGGAGGGTGAGGGGTGCCTTTAAAAGTCATAGGGTCGTACCATCATGGAGGTGGCGCGCAGGGAGTAGCTGGGCCCTTTGAAGTGGTGCCACTTGATGCCGTTAAGCTTCCTGATGTTATGGCCGATGGAGTAATACACACCGTTTAGGTTGGAGAAACCGCAGGCATCAAACCACCAACCTGATGGAGGCAAGAGGGAGTAAGATACAACAAACTATACAAACAAATTATAATCCAGTAATACAACAAGCAGACTGCAATGTGTACAATTTTACTTTTAGCACTTTAACTACTTGAAGCACATTTTGAATGGAGGAGTGAAAACGAGTGTTCCTCTAAGGCGGAGGTTTTAATTAAAATGTAAAAAGGTCCAATCAGAGAAAACACAACTCAACATTATTTCAACAATGTTTACTATTTTCTTTTATAATGAACTGTGGGCCTTTTCTTGTTTCAAGTAAAATAAGGTTTGCATTCAAAAATATGGAAGTCCGTTTCCGCCACTAAAAAAACAAAACAAAAAATCAAGTATCCATAGCTCAAAATTTCGAGAAAATAACTCAATTTCGACTTATCAACTCGAAATTTCAAGAAAAGTAACTTGAAATTTTGGAGAAACATAACTCGAAATTTCGAGTTACTTTTCTCAAAATTTCGAGTTACTTTTCTCAAAATTTCGAGTTACTTTTCTCAAAATTTCGACTTATGAACTCGAAATTTCGAGTTAGCTCTGCCAATCACTAATATACGTGAATGAGGTCACTTTCTTGTTACCTGGAAGTATATGGCACTGAGGAACGCGCACTCAAAACCGGTGTAAGAAATTGGCGCTTTCGCGAGGGCTTCAGCTTTAGTGTAACAAGGAAATGACGTCATTCACGTAGATCGCTGATTGGCAGTGCTAACTTGAAATTTCGACTTACCATTTCGAGAAAATAACTCATAATTTCGAGAAAATAACTCGAAATTTTGAGTTATGGATCCTTTTTTTTTTTTTTTTTAGTGGCGGAAACGGGCTTCCATACAAAAATGATAAAAAAGCTTTTGAAAAAGGTGTTTTTCAAACAAACATGACCATAAACACAAAAGTTCTGCAGTGAAAAATAGAATATATAGCTTTTTAAATGGAATAATGTGTCTTGTTGTGCAGTTAACTGAACTAACAGATGGTCAAAGAAGTTTGAGCTTTGTTTGTTTCTTAGCACTTGTTAGCAGATATCTGTATTTGTCTGATGCACCCATAACGTTTTTGAAAGCAGCTTGCTAACTGAGCTTGGCAATAAATATGTTCACTTCTTTGTTCAGTAAAACCAACATGGTGGCCACCACAGTGCTGAAGTGCCACTTTTAGTCTGTAGAACGGCTCCCCTGCATTGATTTTGGCCAAAGAGTCCAGAAACCAGTGAGTGATGTCACTGTGGCTACAACCATCTTTGATATACAGTCAGTGTTTTTTGAGTGCGTGGCACGTCCTCTTGGATTTTAGTTTAATACTGAGAATGTCATTCTGAAATAACCAAACAAGACTCATATCTGTAAGTATGTCGAGTTTCCTCAGTAAAGAACACAAAACAGGACACATTTCTAGTAATGGCATCTCTTTAAGCTTCATTCGTTTTACAATTATGCTTGTTCTAAGCCTGCAAACAATTAGAATTGTTCCACAAACATAAAACTTTTTTTTAACAGTGACTATAAAAGCAGTAAACTGTCAGCAGAGAGACCCAGTGGGATCTGTTTCTCAGTTTGGTAAATATGTGACGCGTGTCTGAAAATACTTTAATTCCTGATCTTAATATGTTTTTTACTTTTATAAAGTTTATATTATTTCCATATTTGGGGGTAATTTTTATATCCTGACTTTAATTTCTCAATGAGGGAAAACTGTATCTGTATATGTTGTATATGTTTCTTTGTCTCTGTCCTTCTTGTTACTCCCCTCTGTTTCTTATTTTCATCTGTGTCACTTTGTCTCTTTCACTCAGTAAATTGCTGTGATTTTAAATGACTCACTGTCTAATGGCGACCGCTGGCATCTTTTTCTCAAAGGGCTTGACGTTTTGCCGGAACGATTAAGTTAATTCACAGCCCATCGAGGGGAGGCTAAAGAGCTGTTTGTCTTGGCGATGACGTGAGGTGAAGGGTAGTGCACTGAAAGATGACGGGACAGATGTTTGAATGAGCAGAACTTTGGGGGGAAATATGCTCATTTAAAATCTGCAAACAGCAAAAAATGTATTTGTGGACTCATCACATAACATCATTTGTTATGTCAGAGAGGGAAACTTCCAGTTGTTTTCATGGTTTTATAAATTGAAGTTTTGCAACACATAGACTAGATGTATTGGACCACACCTATGAGCGCTGAAGTGACTGTTGCTGTGATTTTGTGCTTTATAAATAAATTTGAACTGAACTGAATGGTGTTTTTAATCCTGTACCTATCTAATGATGTAATTAGATGATCATGTGCCTACCTATGCCTTTACAATCATTTGTGAAAGGCGGGTGGTTCTAAAGAGCTCACTGAAACACGCTCCATGGTTTCAAACATGGTTCCACGATCCTCATAGGTCTTCCATGACCGGCTTTGAGTTGTGTCGTTAAGTGGAAGCGTTTAGGAACCACAGGAACTCAGCCATGAAGTGTGAGAGCATGTAAAGTTTCAGAGCTTTTATGGCCAAGCAGCTGCTGTGGGTGGGATGGCCCAGGACTTTTGTCCATGTAATGGACAGTGTTTCTGTTTTCTCAAAAATATCTTAGTATCACAACTTGACAGATTATTTCCAAAACAGAATCTCGTTTATTTCATTAGTTTGCTTTAAACTGCTGACAAACAGAAAAGCTTCTACCTCCAGTGAGCATCATGGCACATTTGCAGTGTTCACAGTTGTCGTTGTCTTTGTCCCGGGTGCTGAAGCCGGACCCGTGGGTGGTCAGGCTGCTCTGCTTTCCTGCTGTACCGCTGTAGCCTCTCAGATACAACCTGAGGGAGAAGAGACACACTGGAGGATGAGATCTGATGAAACAAGCATTGATTGAATCTTTTCTTGTAGACACAAAGTATTCACAGTCTATGAGGCAGTTAATCCATGCACACTTCCTACATGGATCACCATCTGGTGACTCTGTCGTTGGCAGGACCAAGTGGTCCCATGGGTCCGGCTTTATGGAAATATTGGAACTCCATAAGGTATTTTTATAAAGCTATGTGAAAATCTTTCTGTTGCTCAACACAATCATAGAGGAGTGCATCCATTCACTGACGCGTGCCAAAAACAGTCCCCAAGCTGAGCTGCAGTGTTATCAGTTTTCATCAAATTAACAGCAATTTTCATAACTGATAAATTATAAACGGATTTTTTCCCACAGAAATTGTGAATAATGCAGCCTCTCATTCCCTCAGATGACAAAATCAACATTTTAAGGACATCATTTGGGGTTCATGAATCTGTGGTTGAACCATGTCATTAACGATTTAATTATATTTAATAGGGATGCGTGCAGGTCTTGTTGGCTTGCTACAGAGAGTAGGGGACTTTAGATAAAACTGAAATAAAAGCAGTGTTACATCATACAGTAAATGATAACTTCTCCACATATGCAATAAAGACCAGGTTTTGTAGTATTTACTTTGAGGCCCTCTGCTGTATCTCAGATGCTCTTCATCACCTCTCTCACCCACTGAACAAACACTGGTGGACCTGAATCCTTCCATTCAAGAAGAATGAGCCAGAGATGAGAAAGCCACCGCATTCATTTGATAAGAAGTTATACCTTGTTGGTTTGGGAGGACACCAAACACGGCTGTCCTTAGATTATGATCAATTGTTTTCCTGCACATATATGAAAAAGCCTTAAAAATTAATTCTCAGAGCGGGTTCAAATCAGAGCAGGCCCAGAACGTATGGCTCATAGTGGCGAATGATTGCTTGCACCTCGGGCATCCATCATCAGAGGTATTGTATATTTTGGCTAGTTTAGCTTTGGTTAAGTACGCACGGTGAAGGATTTTAAACTGTATTACACAAAACAGACTGAGGATCCATGGACCCGGCTAACACTGAGGTCCCAAAGGTCACCCGAGATCTGGAGGTTTAAGTCCAGTTCCCATGCGTTTGGATGGCGTTGTACAAGGAGTCTGCCTTTGTATGCTGCAGCGTGCTATATATTTGAGAGCTATGGCCTCTAGCAATGGGTCGAGATTGCAGACAGTCCTCAAGCAGACAGTCAGTAGGTAGACCTGGATAAGAAGCGCAAAGCTACGGGCTTGTAAGTATCTAAAGAAGTCAGTCTTTGGGATTCCAAAATCTGTTTGTTTAATGTTTGTTTTTTTTTGTTTCAAATGATATAAATAAACAAATCATCCCCGTACTGGACCAAACCTTGAACCCTGCATCACTCAGAGCTGATAAATCCCCGCAGAGCAACTCAACCACGCGTCTTTACATGTCGCTGCTTCTACGTCACCCCCGAAGTCTTGACTTTCATCTGTGATGAGTTAATAATAACTTACAGATTGTGTGTTTGTTTTGTAAACTTAAAATGTGCTTCACCACAAAGTAACCCCAGACGCTCTGCATGCAGTAAGAATATTTAATACTTACCTTTTAAATGTAAAATATAAATCAACTCTAAAGTCTCAAAAAAACCCCATTAAAGTACAACAGTGTGTGTGTGTGTGTGTGTGTGTGTGTGTGTGTGTGTGTAGTGCGGTTGTAGTTGTTACCTATACTGCTGTCGCTCACTGGTCAGTGTAAATCGGTCATAGTGGGAGTGGGCGGAGTTTCCCTCCCAGTCCATCATCTCCACCCTCATAGAGTAGACACCCTGATTGGTCAGCAGGTGCAAAACGTCATTACCCATCCAGTGCTCGCCCAACACGTCCCCAAAACCCTGCAGGGAGGATCATGAGAGGAGCACACTGCACACTGATTACTCCGACTTTGGGACTGAGATGATTTTCATGACTGTGACACAAACGCACCATTTTGTACTCCCTCCAGCTCTTCTGGAAGTCCACGCTGCCATTAAACCGTCTCTGGAAGACGGTCCAGCCTCCACCACTCGTCTCCATGTCACAATAAACCTTCAGGTAGAGAAACAGGACTTAATGAACATCAACTGCCAATGACGATTTAAATTATATTAACTGTAACTATTAGAAGCACATTATTCTAAATACATAGATCAATGACTATAAAGACAGTTTCTCTTTCTGTTGAACATTTTGAGGTAATTTAAATATCATTGTTGAAGCTGCTCATTAAGAGCAGTTGTTAGCTAGCAGGAACAAGAAAAAAAATATGAGTTTGATTAGAAAACTTCTGTTAAAAACCATTAATAAGTCATTTTAATGTACAAAAATGTACAAATTGTTTTTTGACTGGCTGCTATTTGAGTCACACCTTACAACACTGCATGTGTTTGCTGATGGGCGGTTACCTGCACAGGTTCAGTCCTGTTGCCGATGTAGATGTGATACAGACCGCTCACATAGTGACCGGCCTTGTAAGCATCTGCACAGTCCCTCCACATCTGGCCCCCAGGAGGCGCTGCTAAGACAAAATGCCAGAAGGTTGTGATAAATATAAATGTACCGTGTAAAAAATACTACATGTGTATGTGTGTGTGTGTACCTGTAGTACTGGCCACCATGTTAAGGAGCGTGTGGACGGACTCCATCAGCTGAGTCTGCTGCCTCTGCAGGGCCGTGTTGTTGGTGCTGGCCACTCTCAGCTGCCTCTCTAAAGACTCGATGGCTGCCATCTGAGTCCTGATGACAGACTGAGCCAGAAAAAGGTTCCACTGCTGTTTAAGTACTCTCTGCTTTTGGTTCTACATTCACACATCACACATACTTGAAAATGTACTTTTGTATTCTTTACTTTAACTTTTTTACTTTTCATGATTTATTTCATTGACTGTTACCATTTTAACAAATGTATTGATCATGTTTGACTTTCCCTTGTTAAGCCAGCCCAGATAGAAGCAGTAAAATCATCATCTACATGCTTAAAACTCTGTAATTCACATTTTCCACTCAAGTTTAGACGCCTCTGGTTTTTAAACCAGTTACATGGGCTTGAAAATATCACATGAGGCAAAATCCATGTTGGTATTTGAGTTCCTAAACTTCAAAATGTTTCTGATGGTGATATATTAAATTACGAGGGTTTACTAACTTGAAGTCTGTTCTTCTCCTGTCTCATGTCCTCCAGCTCTCCTCGCTGCTTAGACTCCAACATCTGAACTTTGCTCTCCAAATGACTGAAACAAAAGACAGAAACAACTTCATAAATCCTCAGCTCACAGCAGCGTAGAAGTTTTTCACTCGGAGCTTTTTCCCATAAAAGTCAATCAAAGAAACTGCAAAAATTTAAACAAATGGTCATAATCAGGTTAGATCTATGGAGGCCCCAAAGTGCAAAAGAAAGCAACAAAAAGAAAAAACAGAAGAAAATTTGAGGAAATAAAACGAGACTTTACTTTACAGGAAAGTTGATTTTCTTAGTTCTTGAATGAATGAAAGTGTCAGTCACCCTGCCAGACTACGCAGCCTCAGCAGTGTCAGAGGATGAGAGTAACGGTGATGTTTTAATTGTTTTATCATTTTCACTAGAAACCAGCTCACCACAGTAACTGTACCAGTCGTGCAGGGCTGCTGGCTCGGCTGTGGCTCACCAATCAGCCTGTCAGACCTTTGATTGGTTGGATTGCGTGAGTTTCTTTTGTGACGGTATCCATACCACGACACAATGAAAATGGACTTTTACGCTTGCCGTGGACGCATATGTGAAGTGTGTTTATGTGATGATGCACAGGCTGGAAATCCTAACTGGGTTTGCATACAGAGCCATCGCTTCATGCTTCTCATTCTGCTCCGCTCTAAGTTTTTTCTTAAACTTTGCACTTAGATTTAGATTTCACATATCTGGAAATTTGAATAAAAAGCATTGCTTTTATAAACTCTGCTGCCACATTCTATTTTTTGTTGTCCTAAGGAAAAATGAGACTCAGTAATGCCATCACAACAGAAATAAGAAGCTTCCTCAAACATGCTGGTGTCCTTTGCTGCACACGGTCTCACAGTTTGTCTCACAGTTCAGATGTGAGTCATGATATCTGCAAGATCGCACAGATTCCACTGTCTGTGTGAGTCTCCTAAAATCTGAGCACTAATGTTATTTTTTGGGAGATCAGATTTTCAGTCAGGTCGTTTTTTTCCTTTCTTTTTCAGATGCAAAGAGAAAAGCTGCCTTTCTAGTGCTGCAGGCCTGGTGTTACACAAACACTTGTAAAGAAATAATGGAAAGGGCCCGGGAGATTCTACACTTACAAAACCAAAATGTAAACTGGAAGGTTTTTGGAACAGCTCACCTTACTCAGTCATGATTTCTAAACTCGTAATAGTTTTACACGCATGCAAACAAGCAGCATAAGGCAGAGGAAGATGAGGGCTTTCCTGAGAAATCCTAATGACATCCAAGTGAGGAGGGGAAGCAGCAAAATGTTGATACAAACATGAGACTGTTAAACACTAAGGTGGTGTGAAAGACCATATTTTATTCTGATTTTGACGGAGCTGAGTTTTTACCCCCTGGATTACTCCGTCTCATTAGCGAAGTTGCAGCAGCGAAATAAAGACCAATATTACGACCATCGTTTCTGGTGCCAGATCAGACTACAGTTCTCGTTATCTGTGCAGCTGAACCAGCAGTAGAGCTGCTGAAAATAGACTCCAGCCCACAGTTGGGTCAACAAAGTATGAGCCAAATGAATGAAACCCGATGAAGGAGTGGCAGGAGTTTCAGAGGGGAACGTGGGACACTCGAAGTGGCTGAACTTCCAGTTCAAACTCACTAAGAGTGTGTTGGTCTGCAGGAGTCCAGTGGGAAATTTTTATCTTCTTCTAAATGTTTCTACAAACAAGCTCCATCATAGTGACCTCTGTGGTGAAAATATGCCGAATACACACTATTTGCTGGCAGCCATGATCAGAACACTATTTTTTTTAAAATAATATCAAATAGCTGATGAGGAAGACTCAAACTTTAAGTGGTCAAAGTTTCTCCATGTGGATCCAAACCTATGTTCATGGCCCTGTACGGTACATTAGTGTTGATCACGGCTGTCGGTTCCACCGAAGCTCCAAACAGAGAGGTCCAACTGACCACTTCTCCCTTCTGTCTTGATAAACACCTTTCTGGTGTGACTGTGGGCTCAATCGCTGCGTTGCAAGTCTTATTAGTTGTAACATGATGATCATTTTGCAAACTATGGTCCCAGTTAGTGTGCAGACGGAGAGGGCACACGCTGTGATTGACAGGCTGCTAACATGTGATCGTGTAGTGTCTTTAGCATGGCACTCAAATCCACGCCTCACTCACAACGTCTGGTTTTTAAAACAACTCAGCTAAATGCTCCACAATAACGTTTCATGTCAGAGATTAGCGTTAGCATGCTAATTAGCCAAACATGGTCTCTTGAGGCTGATTCAAATTAACATTAATTCTGCAGTTTATTAGTTTTTAATATCAAAAATTTGAAATGTAACGTCATTTAACGCGAATTTCTTAAACACTTTCTATGATGCATTAATAAGCATACTGATATTAAGAGTATTTAGGCTTCAATACTCTCCTGTAGTTCAGTAATATGTGAATATGGATTGTACAACCACACGTCTACTTTCTGAGGTGTAGCTGACATGAGTCAGACGTGAACCGCCATCATGCTGTGTCACGCAGCTCGTTTACAGCGATGACTGATGTTATTCTACATTAGCAGGTGAGACTTTGGTCACATTAGGAGCTGAAACACGTTATCAGCTTCTGGTTCTGATCACTTCAACATGCTGACCTGCACATGAACGGGGAAACGCTAATGTGGTGTGGACTGATGGGGAGCCACTGATCGCTGTGGTTTGTGCAGCATGAGCGAAGCGCTGTGTGTGAATGTGTGTGTTAAAATGTCTGTGCAAACTTTGTGTACTCTTGTAGATTCAGACAGCTGTTTTACTGAGGTCTCAAAAGTCTGAAAGCCAAAAATGTGTTGTGTGGGTGTTTATGGTTTCAGGGTTTCTAGAAGGCTCTGCTTCTAAGAATCCTGAAAACAGGCAGAATCAGGCACAAAGGACACAAAGACGTCAGTTTTATTGACACAAACTAAGACAGAATCGCTGATAATGCGTTCAGTTATGCAAACTACTTTGGCTTCATTTGGCAGCAGGGATAAAGTCCAACTTAGGACTTTAACAAAATTCAGATCTGTATTAGTTCTATGTCATCTGGCATGTTATCAGCTCTTCTTTGATGGCATTGTCAGACTAGTTTGGTAGCCCTGTATCTGGACCAAACACATCACCTACACGTGTTTAGAAAGGTCTCATCGCCTTATTTCCTTCATATGTGCCAAAGTAAAATCCACATGAAAGGCAGGACGTTGGGTTCCCAGCAGAACACCTCATGATGACGAGATGATTGATGCTACTGATTTGTTACTGATTTGTTCCCTCTTCATCAGTTGTATCTGCAGTCACACACACTCTGTTTGTCTGTTACTGTAAACATGCTTGATAATTACTCTGCATGTTTTACTGCACAGTACAGGGTCCAAGTTCACTTTGCAATGAGAAATGACAAAAATATTGTGTCTCCAAATATTTCTGCTACTTGCAGTAACAGCTGTGGACATATTTACGTCGCTGTGATGATTTGCTTGTATTTCAAATGTTGTCACTGATAAGCTCCTCCTCTTTTTTCTGTCAGACTGCAACAGAATATGTCAGAAATATGCCACTAATAAAGAGGCTGATCATGGACGTACGTTGAGTTGTTGTGATCTGCCGAAGAAGCAACATTTTGACATCGTGTCTCGAGGCTGGTCCAGTATGTAGCAGGAACGCTAAATCTGTCAGCTAGCTTGTGCGCACTGCAAAAAATAATTTATATGAGCCGTGTCCATTCTTTTTTCTGTCGTGTCCGGCAGTGTAGCAATCAGAATTGTTTTCAGAAGGGCAAAAAATGGCAAAAAGATTTACTTTCACAAGTGGAGCATTTGGTCCACTTGATACTCATATTTTATTAGAACTTTGTTAGAATTTTTTTATTTGGATGATTACAACCATAATAGACGAGATCGGGGGAACGGAAAAGAAAAAAATAAAGAAAGCCATCCAGAGGACCCCCCACCTACCCACACACACAGACCAACCCAGAGCATGAGAGCCCCAGTAGTACCACTGCAAGGACAACTACAGCAACCAATTAGAGGAGAGCAGAGGAGAGCCCTTGGGTGGGGGGCAGCAAGCAGCAATCACAGTGCAGAAGCCCAGGGGGGGGCTGCAGCACACAAAGCCTTATCCATTCTAATAGAACTACATCTAAAGATGACAAAATACAAATACATAGAAACTATAAACAGGTGCTTAATAAATATATTAGACCACCTGTAATAAATACAAGTAAACACAATGTGTTTAAAGTCTGCCAAAACATTGTTTAGAATAAAAAATATTGAGATAAAAGTTAAATAAATCAACATCTTTACCCAATTTTTTCTGAGAAATGAGAAAATCAAGCATAACATTCAGTCAGAGTTTTGTGTGTGTAAATAACTGTAAGATAATCACTTTGTTTGATTTCAGGAAAACACAATAAAAATGATTTACACCCAGAATGCTGACTTTTAGTAACTGGGTTACATGTACATTTTTATATGTAATTTTGTTGCAGAATTTAAAATATAAAATTTTATTTAATCTGGTAGAATTAAATTTATTTGATCTGTACACATTCATTTTACAGCAAACCAATTTTTTCTTAATTATTATTTTTATAAATGAACATTTGATTCGATATATTTCAGCTACAATTTCATTAAAAAATTACTTTATATTTATGAGGCAAAGAACATTTTGTTAAAGAGCTACTGAAAAGCTCATCAGTCATACATATATTATCCAATCGGTTTCATTATGTTTTGACAAAATGTAACATTGAGCTCCTGATGAGGTCATAGTATATAAAAGATAAACAGAGTTTCCAGTTCTGACAGTAAAGTCAGTCAAACCCAGATTCATTTCTCTGACGCCAAAAGAAGTCTAGTTTTATAAAAGTCCATGGGAAAACTACCCTTAGGCTAACTTGACCTATGACCTCAGTGACTTTATAGGGTCAGCTGCTAGCTGGAGTCTTAATGAATACAATATGATGTTCCTTTTGCAAGCTACGGTCTTTATTAGAGTTAGAGAGGAGGTTACATGAGGTGTGGCTACTTTGGGACGTGTGTCTGATGTGGAAGCGTACGGCGTGTTGTGCCAACTTCACTTCAGTTGTTCTTGTGCAAAGAACCATCTGCCTCACTCAAAGAGATTCAATCCCCTCCTTTATTACTCTTGTTTCTTAACCAGTTTTGTTAACTGAGGTTTTATAAACTTGATTAAGCCACAGCAAATGTTTTTGTTAATCAAATCTCCCCAAAGGCCAATTCTGAGTCAGGACAAGCGCTGTACAAGCATTCGACTGTAGAAAAAAGTAGTCCTTAGACTTTGTCTTCACTCAGAGTGATTTTAAATTGTTTTATGATTCATTTTCCACCTACACAGACGCTGACTGAACACGAACATTTCCCACCTGTTTTTATCTCGCAGTCGGCTGATCTCTGAAGTCTGCAGTAAGAGCTCCTTTTCCAGCTTGTTGGTGGACAGAGAATTCTCCAGAAGCTTTATCTCTATCTGAGATGTGTGGTTTAGGACCTGATGAAAAAAAAAAAGAGAATAAAGCCACAAAAGTCTGTTTTTAGATGACAGGTTCAGCGCACTGGCAGCTCCTTACCTTCGCTTCGACCACATGGAGCTTGCGTGTCTGCTCTGCTGTGTGTGTGAGCAGGTTCGTGCTGATTTCCAGCATCGTGGCCGTTTGGTTGTGGACGACATGCGACTGCATGTTGGCAACGTCACGCCTGTTGTTCTTCTGAATGAAGTTCTCCAACTGCACTCAACGAAAGGGAAACACAAGCTGTCAGAGTCTGTTATATCAGAGGAAGTTGAGAAGTAAAATTCAAGAGACAGAAAGAAATCCCTCCAGTGCACATCCAGTCGTCTCAGCAGAATCATCCACCAGATTCAAACAGGCTGACTTCAAACTAAATGAATTCAAAGACAACAGAGATTTCTTCAGGAATGAGGTGCGTTATTGTCAGGGATATTACAACCGATCCTAGAGTAACTTGTAACTCTAAAATGAATGTGTCACAACCAAGACGACACCGAGCATCAAGGAGAAAAACCTCTGCCCTCCAAAAAGACAATGTTTTGTGAGTAAATTAAATTCGGTTTCTGATTTGAATGAGAAGTGTTTGGCAAAAAAAACACAGCATTTCAACATAAAACTGAATCCCACCAATAAAACATGGTGGTGTTGAAAACTGTCTTCTGGGCCGGGATCATGTCAGCAGTGAACCCAAACTCACGAACATAAGCATACTTAGTACAAGAGTACAACGAAATTGGAATAGTAAGAGAACATTTCTTCTGTCCTGCATGCTCCATAAGCCCCTCGTAGTGGTAATCAGCATGCTAACAGCACGCAGCACTGGCTCAGCCTGTAGGATGAGCCAACCCAAGGAGGAACCAATGTTACCCCACAGGATCCAGAGTAGCTGAAATATGGCAAATTTCATTTCAGATTTTACTCCTAGACGTCCTAGAAAAAGACAAACCAACTAATAAAAGGAAGGTAAAATGTTGGACTTTTTGTTTATTTAAGTAAAGACTCCATTACTATTATTATTATTATCTGTGAGGGCAACAGTTTAAGAAGCTTTGCTTTTATTATTTGGTGTGATCCACTTTTAGTTTGTTATAATGCCCAGAAAACATTCAAGATGCTGCCGAGTTTTCTCCCATAAATGTTTCACTTTTGTCTTCTCACAACATTTCTGTTGGATTAAACACTTTAACTTGGACTTTGTCGTGGACCACTTGTTCATTTTGGCTGTTGATTTGCTCTTTGGGGACACTGATGGGGAAACAGCCATTTTTGGTGTTATAGTGATATCCCAGTTCACTATTCAGTATTTGCTGAGTGTCTGTCTCAGATACAACCTCTGGGATTCCTCACCTGGAACCCACGAGTGTTCATACAGGTGTAGGGCAACGCAAGGTTAAAAAGACACAGAGACATTAAAGCAGAAAGAGTATGTGATGAAAAGCCAATGAGTAAGTTTGACGTCACGGCTAAAATGACTTGTGCTGAGTCTTTCCACAAGTTCAGCAAACCACCCACTCAGCATATCAAGTTCACCAAATCAAACGTTAATAAAACATGTCAGGGGGTCTGGGATATAAAGACGCAGGTCTCTCCATCTCTGGGAATGTCAACCCATGCCAGCTCGCACTGCCATGCTGTAATCTTCAACCCCCCGACAAATAAATAATCCATCCATCCATTCGTGCCTCGGTCTCCACGTCCTCAGGATATCAGTGCCACTGAGAAGGACGAGTTGATAAATATACCGCTGGACCAACAAACAGATTGGTCCCAGTGGGACGGCCAGTTACCAACGGAGCAAAGTTCAGGCCAGAGTGCCTAGACCACATTTGGCTCGGGTGTGGATCACTTTTCTTGCAGGGGTCTCGTTGCAAAACCTAATTGGTATTCCCAATCGTGACATTTTTCAAAGGTTTAAGTAGTGTTTACATTTAGTTGTGGTTTGGCATCACTGTTTTCTTTTGTGTTTCATTATCACATTTTTGCACAGATATTTTTAAAATGTTTTTGGAGAATAAACAGATTTATTTTTCCAAAACTGAAAAGCAGCTCGAAAAACACACAAATGTCTGTATGTCCCTAAAAAATCGGGAAAAAATGCATCACAGGATCACCTCATGTGTTCAAATAGATACTCATCACAAGATCTATAGATGAGCATCGTGATTGGGCGGAAACAGATGGTACGTGTAATCAGCATGACTGTTGACCCATACACACTACACACACGCGAACGTGGGTTTAAGCAACCAAGGAATTCAAGAAATGATTAAAAAACACGAAACCTGATCAAGATTAGTTTATAGATCAGACTTAAATCAACTAATTAACTAGTTTTTTGATATAATGATAAAAAAAAAATCATCAAATTGTGTCAAAAGACATCAGCGCCATTGGCTTGAGTACTACTAATCCTAAAAAGCTATAAAAGACCAGCATCACCTGGCAGAGCGTGGGTAGGACCTGTAGTGTGATGTAATGGTCACATTTCCTCAAAGACTTTCCTGAAAGTTTAATGTACTTTATTTAAGCCTTTCTATGTTGTGCCATTTTCTTCATCTGTTCCACAGCATTTCATAAATATTACACTTCATGCTATTAATCTTAAATCTTTATTATCAGACTTTTACTTTTTGCATTTTAATACTTGCATCATGCCTTTTCTTTAAAACCTGTATATGCATTTATGCCAAATAATCTCCTATGGATCCCTCCCTGTCAAGAAACGGCTTCGCTGTGTGCAGGCAGGAGAAGAGGACTTAAACGCTGGACTCGGTGAACGGAAAGAGGCAGCTTTATTTCACTGTGGCCGAACTCCAAACATCACTCTCAATAACGACCCTTAAACTGAAAACACAAAGCTGGTAACAAACACTTGCAAACCTGAAGACAAGGACTGGGAGCACAGGAGCAAAACACACAGCTTGTGGAGGGGTGAACCGACGTCAACAACGTGACAACAAGGACTAAAATACACTGGGAGACATACGAGAAAACAAGGCACGGGTGGGCACGCAGCTGGAACTCATCAGACATGACGAGACAAGGAACAAGCAGACGCGCTACACATGGACAGAGACTATCAAAGTAAAACAGGAAAACAGGTATTCACAGACATGAGCTTGACACAGGGCATCACCACGGGGAGGGAACACACGGGCAGACAGAGGGAGCACAGAACCAAAAGCCCGAGAACTAAAGTCAAACTCAAATGTGCAATCAGAATAAACTAGTTTGCAATATCAGGGTAATGAAAAAACACAAAACGCTGGGTCAGCGACCCAGCACCGTGACACCCCACCTCTGATAACCAGATTATGCTCCTGATTGTGTTTCTTTTACTGTTCATTTTGTGTCTTTAACTAATTTTCTTTCATTTTAAATACTCTACATAATGGAAAATTGTTCCAACCTGACACTGCCAACGAGTTCATGTATAAAAAGTGCTTCAGACTCTGGCTTTATTTCACGTGTTATGACTGCTAAACACTGACAGGTGATTCATTTTTAATGAGTACTGCCTGATTTTCAGCAGTGCTATGTTTTCACGCTGCCGATGTTATCCTCGTTGATTGACCTTATCATGTTCATCATTCTTCACGCATGCTGACGGCACTATTACTCATTTTCACTAACCAATTAAAGTTATTCCAGAGCTATTATGTTTAGTCTGCTTTAATTCAGATTCAGATTGAACAAGCATCGCTCTGTTCAATCAGAAAATCATTTTACAAGTGGGGAGATGCCTATCGCAGCGGTCACAAATTTGAATGGCCTTTCTTGGGGACTTTTGTGTGAGCGAGTAAATCGAGCTAACCTGGAATAAAGAGAGAGGGGGGAAAAATCTGATGCTCTGTCAAAGCAAAAACTTAATCAAATAATCAGCAAAGGAGAAAATAGCTGGAACGAGCCGGTTCATTTCTCCCTCCTGCTCTGCTTCCTGAGATGCCGTGCAGATAAAAGTTTGATGAAAGCCAAAACCTCCACCTGGCTGCTGCACAGTCCAACCAGCAGAGCCAGAGAGGCGGAAACAGACACAGTATGGACAGAAATATGCTGCCTATGTGTGAGAGAGCGAATTAATATACTTGAGATTTAAAATTAGTTCTGGGTTTTGTTCGGTCTCCAGAGACAGAGCATGCTGACTTCCTGTGTGAGGATACAACCACACGCAAACTACTACTTCCTTTTAAGACTCACAAAAACTGGCATATATTTATAAAAACAGTCACACACACACAAACACAATTAGCTCTGCGCTCACAATTATACACTACACAAGCAGAGCCTGACCAGCGAGCCCTGGGATTACGCACACAGCCCCACGTTTGGAGGGCTGGTTTCTAAGACGCTAACTCAAACCACATGTTGGCTCGCTGTGATCTGGCCCTCTGGGTGACTTCACAGGGGACAGAGGGGAGGAGAGCGGGTGGGGGCGCGGAGAGCGGGTGGGGGCGCGGGGGGCGGGGTCGCCAAACGGCCCCGATAACAGCACTGACGCACGGGCAAGCAGCACCGATAGCGATCTGGGGTAACAAGTGCACCGTGCGTCGCTGGAGTGTGTCGGGATCTGAGTTGGCAGCTGAGGACGTGAAGGTGCGCTGAGGGACTGAAACGTGGCTGCAGCCGCCCCTCAAACAGCTTAAAAACAACTCTGTGTTTATCTTTAGTGCCAAGGAAGGAAGCAGTGTGATGTTTGAGTGCAGTGAAATGTGAAGTTTGGGGGTCAGCGCAGCATCAAAAACCAGGGTTTGAGTCCTGTTTCTCAACAGTTCCTTTCCCCATGACCACAATCTTTTTAAGCTTGAGTGATTCACCTAACAAGCCTGAAAACATTTCTCTTAAGCAAATATTTGACATTAAATGTTGACACCACCCGTTGGTTTCTGTTTATATGGAGGAAGATTTTCTTTTTGTCTGAGGTCACGGATGCAAAGGTGTGCAGACCGGCCTGGAAGCTAAAATAAGAATGCAGGTGTCAGTCAGGTGTCAGTGGAGAGCAAAATGAAGATATTATCAAGTGTAAATGTGGAAATATTGCCAGCATGTGAGCAAAGAAATATATGAGTGCAGGAGAAGATTAAAAGTCTGCTTTGATTTCTATAGAAGTGACTGTGAACCCTGTGCAAACATAGACACGCTCACAAAAAGCAACAGAAGACATTTAGATAATTAAGTTTAGTGTTTGTTTGTCATCCAGGACTGCAGCACAGATCGCACCTTCTCCCAGTTCAGGTCTATCAGCCTACATAATGATATTTTGACCCGTTCAAACATGCTGAGATTGATCCAGCTGAACGGGAGATAAAAAAGGCACACTTGCAGATCGTGTTATATTATTGCAGCATGCCTGTAAGTATTAGAGCGGCCAGATGTTTTGGCTGAAAATCAGCATTTATAAACCGGCAGAACGAGCCAACAGCCTCAGGCTTCATTTCTGAGGACTGCTGCACTGCAGGCAAATATATCTGCCTGCATGGTACCCGACCTCTGCTCTCTCCTCTTTTTGTGCACTCGCCAGCTTTGGTTCTTTCCCCTCTGCGCTCTCTGTGCATGCCTCATACATGAACTTGACTCCAGGGTCTCATGTGCAGAGGATCATAATCAGGATACTTCATCACTTTTTGTTTAGATAACTGCATAACATTTTTTAAATTTAAATAAACTCTCTGTATTTGTGAAAATCTGTGCAGCGATGAGCTGCTGAGTGAAGTTATTTCAGTGGTTGTGCCTGAGGTGTGACACCTGCTGAATGCTGGTCGTTCTGATACACACAGGACTCCCTAAAGGTAGTCTGGGCTGAATTTCATTTCCTTCTGAAGCTCCACAGTGTCGGGACACAATGCAGATAAGGACAAAAATAAAATCAGATTAGGACTCAGTGGGGGGCAGAGCAAAGAATTTAAAAATATTGTTACATGATAAAGTTACAAACTGTAATTGCTGTTAAGAGGAAACCAAGTTTCTCCTGCATGTGCGGCAAAAGTTGACAGTTTAACTGCAATATTCAACCCTGGAATAAAAACACTCATTTATGGGCCGAATTTCATTTAGTTTTCTTTACTTCAAAGCCTTCAGCATGAAAACCGTTAATGCAAAAACACATTTGGTCAGGATAGCTCTATTCAGTGTGTTTCGTTGCCTTTCCAGAACCTCGAACACCGGCACCTTATTTCCTCCTGCAAACCTCTGAGGTAGCTGCATTATAAAACGATTCAAATACTTCTACTTTGCACTACATTGTAGAAGTTTTTAACAGTAGTAATAACATACTTTCCAAATTAAGGGGTTAAATTCATCCCATACTGTGCCTGACAACATCTGACCCATAAAGTTGAACACATCCAACGTGAGCGTCCCAAACAAAGAGCCCGATGCTTCCTTAACAACAGCTGAAACATGTAAGGTGTATGAGAGGACACACACATGTCGTGGCTCCCAAAAACCCTAAAAACATCTCGTTATACTGCAAGAGGGTTTGTGTGTGTTTGTTTAGACATCTTTGTGAGGACAGAAAATTGGCATGCTACTATAGTTGTGGGGACCAAGTCACCTATGCTGGTCCCCACGAGTTTGAAGGCAGTTATGAAGCTCAACATGTGGTTTTAGTGTCAGGGCTACAGCTGGGTTTAGGCTGAGGAGGCATTCATTTCTGATGGTTAGGCATTATGTAAATTATGCCTCCCCTATGTGTGTGTGAAAAGGAGAGACTAGCTAAGATGGTCCTTTAACACAGGAAAAGACCAGCGGGGAGCCAGAGGCACAAACTGAAGTGTACTTGTGACCCGGAATCTGGCAATGAACATGAAGTAGAATAAAACCACACACAACTTCATTTTAACTTTAAGGTAAAACTCACTAATATATCACAAAAAAGCTAAAAGTTTCTGTCCCCAGATGTGGGATGTTGGGAAAAGACTAACACTCTTCACCCAGCGGGGTGGCTGTAGCTCAGGAGGTAGAGCAGTTCAGCTGCAGGTTGGTGGTTCGATCCCTGGCTCCCCCAGTTTGCATGCCAAATATCCTTGGGCAAGATACTAACCCCCACTTGCTCTCCAATGCATCCATCAGAGTATGAATGATAGTTAGAAAGCACGAAGTATAGATAATAGTGCTTGTGTGTATGGGGTGAACGCTGCGTGTTGTGTAGAGCGCTTTGAGTACTCCAGGAGAGTAGAAAAGAAGAATCAGTCCATGAACTGGACTAAAATAAGATATAACATAATGCTGAAACAATGTAATCATGTCATATCTTGATGTTAATTCAAATTCAATAACATGCATTAGTCATATTACATAAAATCATAATGTTGATATGAATTGAAAGTCAAATATGTTTGAGATTTAAAGAAGCACATGTTTGTTCATTGAGGAATTTGACCGGAATTATTTTAACATTTCAAAGTAAAATCACGTCTGTGTTCATGGTGCGTGGCTTGGCACGGTGCTGCCGTCACTTCACAGCGTTTGGTGTCTGTGTGGGTTTCGTCCGGGTTCTCCGTCCTCCCACAGTCCAAAGAGACACGCGTGTTAGGTCATCTGGAGATTTTACATTGTAAACTGAGGATAATGGTCTGTGTACTGGTAACCATGACGAAACACACTCACTCTAACAGCATCATTTCCAGCTTTGAGGATAAGTAAAGTATTCCTTGTTGCTGAGACACCAGCCTCCCTTCACAGCCTTGAAGTGGATAACAAAACTAATGACTAGATGGATAATATTTAGCCCAGTAAAGAGGAAATAATAAAATAAAGCATTCTTTTATTTACTTATATTTATTCTATTTGGAATCTTGTTTTCATATCCACCTTATTTCTCTTTCTTTCTTGTAGCTCAGTCTGAGGTTGCAGTTATCATGTTTTATAATTCTCTCGCTGTATTTCTCATTTATCCCACACATATGTCGGTCAGTTCATGTACCCAGACTGGAAACTACTTTCAGTCAGCTCCGATTACTTTTAAATGTGAATATAAATACCAGACTTGACTTCACTGTACGTGGACTCGTGGTGATTATTGCTGTCACCCCCTAAAGGCACATTTTGAGTCGTGTTCTTGTAAAAGCGGAGCTGTGAAAGCTAGCACACGATGAAACCTCCAGACTACATAGCTCATTAATGTGTTTTCCATTGAATTCACAGCCTCATGTGTCCCACTAACCACACGCACTTTAAGGCATTCCCGTCTTCCTGTCTGTTGCTAATCATCTGTAAGTGCTGCCGTGTTTTTTCACCTGTCCAAAGCTGTAAAAAACACACCGTGCTGTTTTCATTCCCCACGCCTCATATGTTCCATCTTTAACACATCTCCTGACAGGTGCTTTCAAAAACACCAGAGCAGCGAGAAGATGCTTTGCACATGGTCCTCTAAGGGACTATACGATAACACCGTCACCATTACAGGACTGGTTGGTTATAAAGTGTGACTTTTACAACTGGACTTAATAATTTGAAGAGCCCCTTAAGTTGTAACTTCACCACGTCTCTGACACAAATTTAAAAACACACATCTGAACCCTGATTTGAACCTTGTAGTTCATCCATACTTCACAGACCAGTTCATTGTTACACTTCCTTCCCTGCGCCTGCACTTCCTGATTACAGCTCCTGATTACAGCCAATACTTCAATCAGTGGCAGGAACGTCACAGGTCTCCACATCCACGGACACAAAAGCAAAATAGAAAAATATCAAAATGTTTTGGAAATGTCTGCAAACTCTATTGGGGTTTTTTTTTCCCCCACACACACACTTCATTCAAAACATCTTCTTCCTCACTTAGAGCCTGTTGTTGGTGTTTGTTGTTGGCCACTAGGAGATAACGGTCCTCTCTTTTTGATTGAAAAAGTCTGTGTTAGGAAGATGGAGCGGCGAGGGTGGTTCACAGTCACGGGTTTCTCAGCCAGGCTGCTTTAGTCCTGTTTGCAACAATAACTTTGTATACGGCTAAATGAACCGAAGGACGTCTGAGGATGTAAAGACAACGAGTCAGAACGCGCCTCTGATGTGAGGAAATTTTCTTTAAACAAAACAAATGAGTCTGAGTTTTAGAATCATGTAATTCACTTACTAACAGCCAATAGAATTGTAGTAGATCCCGCCCCCTCCATAATGTTCGTACGCTTATCTCCAAGGCCGAGTCGGACGGCGGGTCTGGGCCCAGCGCTGGACGGCTGCAGGGCAGGATGGCTGTGTCTACCTCGGCTTACCTCTCACCCCTTACTCACCCCTGCTGCTCATCATGTGTTACATGGTGTTCATGTGTTTATACTGTGTATTAACAGCCAGCTCCGTCTGGGTGGAGTTTTTTTCTCCTCCTCTCACCTCATGTTGTGTATTTTCCCTGTTTTTCCTATCAGCCTACCTCTCTGACCTGTGTCCCTATGTGATGTCTGTGTTTGGTCTGAAGGTTCCTTTGTAAGTGCGCATGCGCCAACTAGCATGCTGCCTGCTGTCACCCATAACTTCCTTCGGGATTAATAAAGTATTTCTGATTCTGATGTTATGTGTTTGTGCTTACTGTTGTTACTGGGTGCATTCAGTTCTTTATTACTGTATTTATGACACATATTTTGCTCACTGGCAATCCAGCTGCAATATTTTAGTCAACGACGATTCCCATGAGTGACGCTCACGCAGGCACTGGATGGGACAGCTTGGGGGTCCTGTGTGTTTTGGTGCATTGACAGCCTGCAGAGTGCAGCCACACTGAACCGACGTGCTTGTGTTTTTGTATTTGCAGAGCAAATGAACAAGTGAAGAGAAACAGTTCCAATCTCATGCTTGCCTGGTAGTGTCGTTTTGTCCAAGTGTGCATCACATAGCAAAGAACCGGATGAGGCGTGTTTGGAGGGGCCTGCTCCTAAAATTCAGATACTTTATCTCCAAAAAATGAAATGATCTCATCCCAGCAATAATCTCTAAAGGTTGTCTGAGCCTCCAAGATTTGCGGCCACCTACATATACAAAGTGGATTCCTTGTTTGCTTTCAGGCCCCAAAATATCACACTTTAGTGTTATCTTCAGTCGAGATTCCTTGTGTAATCATGCTGTCATTTTTAAGTCAGTCACACACCTGGGAACACCAAACTATTCTGTCAATGCCTTTATGGCATCTGTATGAGTGATGTCCCCATCTGAAGTTAACTTTGATCATGGATAAAATGACAGATTAAGTCTACAGGCACCAGAATGCTCCGCTAATCACACGTCATAGTCCAGGTCCAGGTAAATACAGGAGGGCAAATGGTGGATTTACAGCCAAGGTACTTTTCTATATCAGTAAATAAAGGAACATGGGTGAGAGCGTATACTCTCATTCATCAGGGTCACCGTGGTTTCTTTTAAATCTTTGGTGTCAGGCAAAGAGTGCAATGGAAAAATCTCCAGGGGACGACATTCACTTCAGCCCTTTTTAACAAACTGTTATGTGTTTTTGTTGGCTGTCTGCAAAATTTGTCAGACCTTCAAAACTCTCATGGAGGGAATGTATGCAAGCCACAAGTGTCTAAATGTGTTTGATGTGACTGTCAGCAGCTTTTAAATCACTCAAACTTTGTCCAAGACTGTGATTTTTTTGTTCTACTGATATCTTTGTTAGAGCAAAGGATGTGCTTGAACACACAGTTCATGTTCCAGTGCTCAGATTGTAGAGAAGAAAACTGAATGAAAAACAGATGCATTTTTTTAACTTTCATTTTCTCTACTCAAGCCTGAGTGTCTTTTAATCCTTTTTATGGGAAGTCTAAAATTATGAAAGGGGTAGGAGTGGGAAAGTGGTGATTTGGGGCCAGATTAGTCCTGTTATTTTGAATCTTGTTCCCACAGGACACCAGCAAAAAGACTGCACCAGGCAAGGGACAAACACAAACAGCACAGATTCTGGTGCAGTTGGAGCCATTTTTGGCGCTCATGAGGATTTTTTATTTTTTCTTCAATGCCAAACACCCCCAAAAAAGACCAGTGTCGTCTCATGGACCAATTTCTTACACAGATACATATTTCAGCAGAAACAAGTTTATAACTTTTCCCCTTCGAGCTCAGCTCTTTGTGCACCTCTGAAATGCTTCCAGCTCAGCTGTACTTCAACCACAGACCTCAAACTTGCACAAACATACATTCTGTGTCACACTGACTCAGCATGTTCATGTTGTGAATCATCACAGGTTTGGAGCAGATGTAGTTCACTAGAAGGAACATGCCGGTCGTTTGTTTTACTGTCTCCACAGCAGGGGTGGGCAACTCCAGGCCTCGAGGGCCGCTGTCCTGCAGATGTATCCTTGATCCAACACAGCTGATTCAAATGGCTAAATTACCTTCTCAAAATGTCTTGAAGTTCTCCAGAGGCCTGGTAATGATCTAATCATGTGATTCAGGTGTGTTGACCCAGGGTGACATCTAAAACCTGCAGGACACCGGCCCTCCAGGCCTGGAGTTACCCACCCCTGCTCCACAGGGTTCTACTGTGGCCTCCAATCCTCACTGCTCTACTGTACGGGTGTGCATCCTCATCACTTTGACTTCTCCCAGTGTACAATTCAAGATAAAGGGTCAACATTTTTGGAACAAGTTAGAGAATCCTACATGCACTAAAGACAAGCATGTGCAAGGTGCTCAGAACAGCAGTGTTCTTAAACTAGCAGCACAGATGGAAGTAACAAAGCACTGGCCATGCAGATGGTGAGCACTGTCATGCAGTCATGCAACAAAACAAGAATAACTGTGTTCAAAGCCAAGGTTTCAAAACCAGACCAACGTTTAAAAAAACATCCTGTAGCTGAGCCGGTCCATGTCAGCAGGCTCAGAGTCAGGAGAGGAGAGCTACACGGTATATAAAGGTGTACGACTAATACAAAAATGATGATGGTGATATTTGTCAGAGGCCAAATTTCATGGCAGTGTTTCAGTCTGAATAGGCATGATGTCTCTATACTTCCAATACAGCAAATTCCAGTATTAGTAGCTTTTCTAAGAAGTTTGGACCACCGTTTACTTGGAATATTTGTCATCGGAGATGAAATCGCAGCCGGGATATCTCACTGATGACTCCAGCTACAAAACAAATACCCAGATGACGGGAATAGATACGAACAGATAAGATAACAAAAAAGAAAACAAAAGAAAAGCTTCCTGTTTGACACGCAGTGCATCACAGCTCTTCGTGTCTGTTTAATGAAACCCTCCACTGTGTCACTAACCTAAATATTAGAGTTTAATGACCTTTTAACTGTCTGCTGTGTGTTACATCCCCAGCACTGAAAGTATGTCTGAATGCCTGCGTGTGCAAATGTGTGTTGGTGTGTGCAAGTGAATGAGCGAGTGGGTGGATGCGAGTAAATCCATCTACAACGTATACACACATGACCGCGTGCCTCAGTTAGCCTACCGGGTCACCGCTACACCCCCGCAAACGAGCTACGACAAACATCTCAATCATCTTGCCACAATCAGGACCAGATGGGCTAAGTCAACACAGTGATGTGCGCGTGCACGTGTGAGTGTGAAGTTGTGCAGATGTTAGTTTTTAAAGTGCGAGGGGACAGTAGAGCCTCAGTAAGCATGGCTGTGGACTCTGTAGGGGCTCTGCCAGGCCCGTTGGAGGGCAAAGACACAGCAGGGGGAGAACCAACAGGTTGGGAAAGAGGATTTTGCAGCTCTGCTTCAAGGCCATAACCTGTCCTGCTGCGTGACTGTCTGGTTCATGTATAAAGACAGCCCACGGGGGTTAATGCTCTTATGTAAAAAAGAGGGTTTCAGAACCTGCAGAAGAATGCAAACATCGGATGGAGTTATACTTGAGCCCAGGCTGTGATGGCTGCAGGTAAGATGTGGGAAAATAAATGAGCTTCAGCAGCTGTTATTTCTGCACTCCCTTTCCTGAATATTAGCTAAACTGCACGGACGCAGACAAGACAGACATCCGAGGTGCTGAAAGGCACGTCTATAACATTACCTGCACGTCCTAATCTATTTACTATCACAGCAAATAAAGTCAGTGTTTAATATTAATGACTAGTGTTGTCAGCGTGTATGAACAGATGGTGCTGGATGGGCGCCACTGGATGACGGAGTTATTGCTGGATGATAGACGGTGTGGCTGATGTTAGTTTGGTAAAGCAAGAAGACAAGTGATTGTGGTTGTGGATGTTGCAATCCTCGATGGAGAAGGAAAACAATGGTGGAGCGAGTCAGAGAGCTGATCTGTGGTCACTGAGGTTTTATACAAGAAAACCTCTTAGGACAAGGGTGTCAAACATGTGGCTCAGGAGCCACAGAAGGCCCAATGAAGGCTCCAGTTTGGTCCACTTAAATGGCTGTAAGTCTGAAGCCAGTAACTACTGCAGGGTTTCTATTAATGCGCACTGATATTCTTGTGTATGTCTGGCAAATAGTCTGGCAGTTTACATATTGTCTTGGCAAGCAAAATGTTGCTCATTCAGTTTCAGGCAGAGACACAAATCCCCTTCGTGTTTGCATCAGCAAAGGCGTCCAGCCTTACAACTCTGAAATTGTAATACATAGAGCTAACTGCTGTGGCCACGCCTTCTGACAAGGGAGCAGCTGAACATTTATTCTTGTCAGTAAAACACCAGAGTGCAAATATCTGGCAAGTTTAAAGTATTTTTAGAGTTAAAACATAGAAAAACACAAATCTATAACATATTTGAATGCACGTAGAATGATTTTAGACTGATGGATTTAAACGTGTCTTTCATGTGTTATGTCTCGGCCATGGCCAAAGGGAAAATGTTTTCAGAATGTATTTCTTTACACTCAATGATTTAAATGAGCACACAATGATTCAGCTGAGCCTTCAGAGATTAGATTGAGCTGTAGTTTTATCTCTGTGAACTGAAAGAACAACACTGTTAATATTAAAAACATGTTTAGTTTTTCAACCAAATTCTCTGTCTACACATATAACATAAATCTCAATCTCAGATAAATCTAAAATTAAAATTACAAATAAAAAAGAAATGATAACAAATGATAAAACACAAAAGTACTAATGCACAGTGCACAAACATAACAGACATTGTAAAAGCAATGCTTTCCAGCCCCCTTTCTGTCTGTCTGATCAGCTCCAAAAAAGGTCAATATTATGTAGACAGCAAGTAAACTTTTGGTTAATAAATCACATCTTAATGTGAATAATCAGTACACACACATTTGCAAATGATCTCTTTCTGGACAGAACAATGAAAGGAGCATTTCAACCGTAAGCACGTCCTCTAACTAATCCCAGTTTATGTACATTTATATAGCAACTCATGACATTCTGAATTTACTTTTCCCCCATTCAGTTCATTGGTCCATAAATCCATCTGTTTTGCTCTTATCTAATTCAGGGTCTTTGGAGCCATAGGCTGAGAGAAGAGTACACCAGTTAAGAATCACCAGTTAACCTAACCACATGCATGTGTTTGGACTGTGCCTCTGAATCCAGAGTGAACCCACGCAGACGCTGGGAGAACATGCAGACTCCACACAGAAAGATGGATTTGAGTCCAGTGAGGCAGCAGTGCTAACCACTGCACCACATTCACTCCGGTTTTATTCATACGGCACCGACTGATAACCACTAACCTTACACACCTTTAGACAAGTTGTTTAAAGACTCGACAATAGCAGCAACCCGGTGATCTCCCGTAAGCTGCACTTATGACAGTGAGGACAAAGAACTCCCTTTTAAAAGGGAGAAACTTCCAGCAGAGCCAAGGAGGCCAAAAGGAGAAATGGACAAAAGTTGATGGACTGCAGTAGTTGTATATAAATGCATGCACATAGTGAGATAGAGCAGAAATATGATCTGTCTTTGTGGCCACTGATTGCAAATGTGTGGGCATGAATTACAAAACCAAAAGCACAGTTTATAAACTGAGAGTCATAAATGCCTCTCTTTTTCTTAGATGACCCTAGAGGGGCTTTGTAGCTCTGGCTCCGGTTAGGAAATGACCTAGGAAATCTGCTGAAGGTTGCGTTAGGGCTCATAAAGGGATTTGGGGGATTTTGGGGATGCAATCAAGAACCAATCCCATGAATGCTTCAAATTAATTACAGTTTACTGGATTCTGAAGTTGCTGCAACATTTTGGAGCAGCTGAAGTTTGCATTTGTTGTTTGACCACAACAGCACGTTACAGTCTACCCGGGACTGTGAACACATCCTGAATAAAAGTTTACAAGTGTGAAATCAAAGTGCGGTTTGCACAAATGGGAAACGCAGAGAACCTGAGGATGTGGGGCTGAGTCGTTTTTGATAACAGCTGCTGACGTACGACTTTATAAATCACAGGACTGAATTGCAAATAAGACCTTGGAATGGGGGTCTGCCGTGCTAATCATGTAACTGAGACGTTGTGGGTTTGAGTCTGATTCAAGACTTTTGTCTTATATGTCCTCTCCCTCACTCTCTCCTATCCTTCCCGTTTGTCTTCATAGTCTAACTATGAAAGAAGAAAGCCAAGTGTACTCCCACACGTCCTAAAAACGGCTTTCACACGTCTGATTACGATCGGGGTTTTGGTTTTGACTACCTGCTGTCCCCTAAGAACCGTGGAAGGAGAGCAGATAAAAATTTGTGTTCACTCATTTGCGGGGCAATAAAAAAAGGAATGTTTGAGCCTGTGAGTGGTTGTGATGCTTGGAAACAGGCCAGCATGAGAGTGTGTACTTGTACATGTTGTCTTTGTAGGGACCTTTTCAGATCTGGGGAGTGAAAACATTTGCAGAAGGTTCTGGTTCTGCAAGAACTATATAAGAATCCAGACGTGGTTTTATTGCTCAGGTTTGTGTAGGGTAATGAATTTTTATGTTTATACAAGCTAACCCAGTGAATGCTGGCCAATTGTGTTGGGGGTAAATTGTTATTCTGACTGTACCTGATGGAGCAGCGTTGCCTCGCACATTTCAGAAAGAAGGAAATAAGAGAAGAAGACCTAATTCCCTTCTGTTGCTGCACCCTGCTACACAGCTACTGACTGTGTAGTAACTGAGTGCAGACTCACACTTGCTGCTGCTTTCTTAATTAAGCCACAGGTTAGAAATATTCATTGTAAGCCTTAGGACACCTTCTCCTTTCTCTGTTGGGGACAGGAACTTTCAATCATCATCTGTGGGGATTTCTGCTGCTCTCAGATGGATTCAGATCATGTTCTGGTCTAATTTCACCGAAGCTTTAGCAGCATTTTGTAGCACTCCTGCTTATAACCATTGTTGGGGTGGAGTGCTAAATACTTTGTCATTGTTGTAGTTTTGAGTTGTGGGACTTGTGTGTACTGCAGGGTCGTAGACACCCTTTGGGCCATATACATAAGCTCGGGTGTAACCAGATTCTCTGGAATAACCAGAGAAGGATCCTGTGTTATCACCAGGGAGTCACCCACACACAGACAATTATGTGCTTATGTGAAACTGTTATATGTTAATGATCCTATGTGTATTCATGTAACCGTAATAAAAGGCTGCAGGAGAAGGCCGCCGTTGGGGTTGGCTGGGAGGGGGCCGGGAGCTCTCTGCTCCTGGACCCTGCTTCCCAACTTCCCTTGCGCAAGTAAAAACCCATTTAAGCTGTTTGTTTCCTTCTGTTCATGGTGAGAAGTCTCAGTACTAGCAAGGTCTGCAAGCGGCAGACCTAACAACCATCCCGTTTTCCTTTATTATCACATTTATACCAACAAAAGGAAAAGAACAAATATAACACACTTCTCTAACCCTTCAATAACAACTGTGTCATATTCGATGCATGAATGAG
>VUQR01020380.1:0-10638 GCA_015108515.1 Hemichromis elongatus
GCGAGAAATTTGGGTGTAGTGATGGACGCAGACCTAAACTTAGAAAAACACATTAAGGCAATAACAAAATCAGCTTACTATCACCTCAAGAATATCTCAAGGATAAAAGATCTGATGTCTCAACAGGACCTGGAAAAACTAGTCCATGCATTCATCTTTAGTAGGCTTGATTACTGTAACAGCATCTTTACAGGTCTACCTAAAAAAATCAGTCAGACAACTACAGCTCATTCAGAACTCTGCTGCTCGAGTCCTCACTAAGACCAAAACAGTGGACCACATCAGTCCAGCTCTGAGGTCTTTCCACTGGCTGCCTGTCCGTCACAGGATAGACTTTAAAGTTCTGATGCTGGTCTATAAAGCTCTGAATGGTTTAGGACCAAAATACATCAGTGAGCTCCTGACCCAGTATGAACCTTCCAGATCCCTCAGGTCATCTGGATCTGTTTTTTTTTTATCAATTCCTAGAGTCAGAACCAGACATGGAGAAGCTGCATTCAGCTTTTATGCTCCATACATCTGGAACAAACTCCCAGAAAGCCTCAGATCAGCTGAAACACTCAGTTTATTTAAATCCAGGTTGAAGACTCACCTGTTCTCTGCTGCATTTGAATGAAGCACCATATTGGCAATGTTTGACTTTTAAGCTTAAATTTCAAAAATTACATTTTAACAACTGATTTTATCTACTGTTCCTTTTTATCTACTTCTTCTTTCTTTCCCATTGTAACTCATGCTTTTCATTTGTATTTGTTTTTTAATGTCTCTGTAAAGCACTTTGAATCACCTTGCTGTTGAATTGTGCTATATAAATAAACTTGTCTTGCCTTGCTTTGCCTAGGGAGGGATGTTGCTATAAAGGCTTTGTTGCTCTGCATCACTTTGTAGATGCAGATGTTGTTGTGTTGTCAGGGCTCTCTGTTGAGACACAGACTCACCTGTGATGCTGATAGTCTCTGTGTCAATCACCAAAACTCCTCCTTTGATCGCCTGAAGCCCCGCCCCCAGCTGCTGCTCCGCCTCCTTGACATCAATTAGCTGACTGAACCGGAGGGCAAAGGTCACGACCACGCTACCCCGACTGACAACACAGATCAATAACAAGCGTCAATAAACTTGTCATCAGATGTATTAATAGCAGATTGAAGGAAATAAAATCAGAGTTGGGTTGATCAGACGCCCGACCTGAACTCCTGAACCCAACATGACTCGAACAGCTGCCGGTGCTCGCTGGCGCCGAACGCGTCAGACACCTGCCAACCAATCAGGGGTGTGTGTCATTTTTCAAGATAAAACACAATAACTGCTCCATCAATCTGCTGTCTTTCCACAATGAAAGCCACTTGCATCTGATTTATCACAATAAATAGCAATAAAGCTCGGGTCTGACCAGCTGCTGCACGTCGAAGGCCAGAGATTTGAACTGCTGACTGCTGGAGTTCTTCAATTCCTCAGAGAACACGGCTCCCTCCACGATCGCCATCCGACCCATCAGCTGCACGGGCTCGGTGGCGCCTTTGCACATAAACAGGAACTTCATAGTTATCAAACATCAGGAACGATCAGCTGGTTTAAAGCAGACTGCGAGTTTACCTTTGGGCTTCAGGCTCAACAATGAGACCAGGGCAATGCAACAGATGAGCAGAAGTGACGAAACGACAATGAGGAGGATCTCCAGAGATGACAGACGCCTCTTCATCCTGCACGATCAATTCACAATCAATACTTGATCAAACCCATCTATCTAATGCCCACCAGGTCATCAGCCACCTCTCTGAGCTCAAGTGTTTCACACTAAACACGAAGACTTTCCTTTCAAATTAAAACTCCTGCGTTTGTCCACAGACTCACACAAAACCATTTTATTCAGACAGCGTTCAATCAGGAAACACAGAAAAGAGAATGTCACAACAGGCATATTTAGACACACAATAAGCTGCATATAACCCGTGCTGCTGTCTGCTGATGGGTTTATCATCTTAAACTTCCTGCTTCAGGCTTTCTGGTGTCAGAGTGACGCTGTGAGATATTCAGCTAAATTCATTCACAGTGACAGTAAAGACCGATTTCTATGTCTTCTCTTTGTGTGCAGTACATGTCAGAAACACAGATTCATGGGTATGAAGATCCCTCGGTCACAGTTTAAACTGTTTAAATGTGGAAAGGTAAAAGATCTCACCTGCTGCAGATCTCAGATGAGCTGCTCCTTCTCTTCTTCTGCAGGTGTGCGATGACTCAGAATCACAGTAACCATCTGACTGTAAATCTGACCTGTGATCAGCTTTTATCCAGCTAGAAATGACTAATGACTCATTATCAATACAACAGCTGATAGGAAAACACACACACACACACCCACACACACACACACACACAGAGCTTGTGACCTCTGCTGACCCTGGATTTAGAAGTTCCAGGTTATTACCATAATATGGTTTTAACCCTAACCCTTCTGTGGGCCTTTACAGCCTCTACGGGCCTCAGGAGAAAAACATGAACCTGTAACATGATCACTTTTAGTTATAGCATATTCACAACATACCTCATACCATGTACATTGTAACTACCTACAATAGACCCATTTTTTGTAGCCTCGTACCTATAATAGACCCCATTCTGTAATATATCTATATAATTGTTAATATATATTTGTAATATCTATACTATGGCTGAAGCACTTCTAGATGGATGCAAACTGCATTTCGTTGCCTGTACTTGTGACACGTGCAATGAAGTTGAATTCTATTCTATTTAGTGAAGACCGGAGCTTTATCAGTGAGACCCTGTCTGCAGGTGGACCCACCACAAAGAGCCAAAGGCTAAAAACCAATGAAAGAAGGAAGTTCACCCACGGGGGGCTGATAAATACACTAATGAAGTGTGTAGTAGGCAGACTTCACCGTCGTCATCATCATCATCAGAAAACATCTGCGGTCTGAACACAGATAGCTCAGACGACGCTGGCTCCTTCCTGCTGTGACTTTATCACAATCTAAAGTTCAGCTGCTGTAAATCTATCAGGTAATCTACCTTAATCTGGCCCCGCCTCTGGACTTACCTGATAGCCGGAACAGAGACTCATTAATCATCAGCAAATAAAGATTAATTAAAGACGGCGGTGTGATGAAGCAGTTCACCAGCTGTTAAATTTTTACTTTATTGTTTACCTGTTCACACAACAGGCTCCACCCCCTCAACTTTGAACACTTGTCACAGGTAAAAACAGGTAAACAGAATCACTGACGTCACTCGTACTTGTGTTTTACTTACTGTACAATATAAATGCGACTGTTATTGGGATTTGGCGCTATATAAATAAACTGAATTGAACTGGTGTGTGTTTCCTCCTCTAGCTGCTCCTTGTGAAATCATCCAGAGCAGGTGGCAGGTGAACGAAATCATCACAGAAACTTTATTGTCAGGTTTACCAAAGACAACACAGCGAGCACTCAGAACACACATGGAAACAGCAACCAAGCCAACATGCTTCGAAGCGTGACTCACACACGTTACACACGGCTGTGAGGTCGGACGAGTTTCACACACAACATTTTATTTGATAAAGAAAACAAATGAAATCAAAACTAATTGTACGTATTTTAAGACCAGAAACATGATAAGAATCAGAAACAGGACAGTTTGTATAAAAATGATCGTCCACCGTCACGACTCGACTTTCAGCATCAGAGATAAAAACACACACATCTGGAAACGTTCAAATGTATGTTTAAAAAAACAAAATCAAAATCAGAAGATCACACAGAGTCTAAAGCTTTGATCCACTGGTGTGACACAGAGTTTGGTTGGTGCTGCAGTTTGTCCATAAAGTTTTCAGCCAAGAGAACGGGCGTCCTCAGCCAGGAGATATGACTGGGTTCTCAGTTCTGATTGGACGAGAGGTTCAGGACAGCTGGTAGATGTTCATCATCTTCAACTCCTTCCCCTCGTCATCGTCCTGCTCTGAAATCGAGATGACATGTCATTGTGATGTCACGGCTTTGTCTCTCAGAGTCACACACAGTTTAGCCAATCAGGACAGCCCGTGACTGAAATACTGAGGGAGAGGTCAGAGGTCATGGCCTGGTCTCATCAGAGGTGAAGGTGTTTCTCACGTTAAAACTGAGTCATCCTATCAAATGTATGAACACCTAATTCACAGATTTAACATTCAGGAGTCATTTTACTGACACGGGCGTGAGAGACACTTTAGAGAAGCAGCAGACAGTCTGAGCAGATCTCAGATCTGCTGAATCAAAACCTGTTTGGAGCTGCATCATTATGTTCCATATAACTTTATTTATGAGTATATGTATTCATGAAAGCCAAAGGACAGCCTGGGTTCAGACTTTATTCTTATTTCTGTTTACAAGCGCTTCAGATTGGCGGCGCGTGTCTTTACTGGTAATAACACACCAACGGCTCAGATTCATTTATACATACAGAGCATCCATTCACCTCGAGCTGCTCAAATGATCCAAACATCAGTATGACAAACACACGGCTCACGTAGGACAGAGCTGAAGCCTGGAGCACAACACCAGGGTCTGTAGTTTGAAACTCACAGCTTCTCTGAGGGCACCATGAAGGCTCCGCAGGTGTGGAAGACCTTTATTTACCTTCTGATGGAGAAGGTGATGTGACTGAACACAGAGAGGACCGTGACCACATTTACTGCCTCTCTTATCATCACAGCAGTTTTCCTAACGACCTCATAAACCTGATACACCTGTGTCAGGTAACAACACCATGAGGCTCTGACTACAAACACACACCGTTAATGATTACTGAGTGCATTAATCACAACATTTCAAATCGACTTCAGTTGTAAAAACTTGTCTCTATAAACATGTAACAGTCCCAGAAGGTTTTGTTTGTGGTCTTTGGACCAATCAGGCTTCAGCGTCAAACCTGTGAGAAGCCCAAACTCATCTGACTGGGATTCAGCTTTTACTCGTTAAACACTGGTCATGTGACCACATGTGCGGCCCAGGTGACTGCCTACAGCACGACTCCAGGATGGTTCAAGATTCTGACCCTGCAGTTCTATCACTTAGAAAAAGGTGAGCGTACCTGGCTCCTCATCTTCTCTCTTCATTCTTTCTTCTTCTTCTTCTTCTTCTCTGCACTCGTCGATGTTCCTGTAAAGCGGCTAAGGACACAAGAAGAAGAAAGATGATGATGTGCAGCCTGTTAGAAAACACCAAGGGCTTGCAGGCCCTTCACGTCCTCACCTGGTCACTGTAACGTGATGATGTGTCATTGGTGGAGGGGAGGAGTCTGGTGATGAGCTGACCAATGGTTTTGAAGGTCGGTCTGTGGGTGGGATCAAGGCTCCAGCAGAGCTTCATTAGCCGATACCTGCAAAGACAGGTGAGTGTCACTTTCAAAAAGACTTTACTAGTGCTGAAACGAGCATCTGTGAACTCACATCTCAGCCGGGGCGAAGTCAGGCTGCTCCATGTGGCCACCATCTTTGATCATCTTGTAGAAGTTGGTGTCCACGGCAATGTTTGGGTATGGACTCTTTCCTGGACAGGTGAACAGAAGACTGTCTCAGAGAATGGCTGCTGAATGTCATCGGTGCTGTTCATCACCAAAGCTGAAATGTGACTGGCTGAGGTGGTGTGTGGTGTTGCCATGGTTACCCAGAGAGAAGATCTCCCAGAGTAAGACTCCATAGGACCAGACATCGCTCTGCACCGTGTAGACGCACTGAAAGATGCTCTCTGGAGCCATCCACTTCACCGGGAGGCGGGCCTGTCAAAATAAAACAGCGAGTGTCAAAATACACACAGTGACTGATAAAATAAACAGCAACAAGTATCAAAATAAAATATGAACGCTGACATTTCCTTGAACTATGTAACTGTCATCATTGCGAATGTCTCGGGCCAAACCGAAGTCGCAGATCTTTGCAACATGCCGATCAGTCAGCAGGACGTTCCTCGCTGCTACGTCTCTGTGGATACACTGAACCACACAGGTGAGATGCACAGGTGAGACACTGGGTGATTGTTGTGAAAAATGATCTCAGGTGAATGTTTCCTTACATTCCTGGTGGACAGGAAGTCCAGACCCTGAGACACCTGGTAGGAAAAACTCATGAGGTCACTGACTGAAAGACCGTCTTTCTGCACACCTGTGAGAAAGACGGTGAGATGAGTTCTTTAACGGCCATAAATGTAAATTATGTCAATTTCTATTTCCTTTATTTATTGTTGTTCCTATTAGGGTAGGAACTAAGTTACATTCTGTGTTGAGCACAGGCCTCTTTAAGTGGGGCAAAGGGAAGTTAAGAAAGAATGTGCAAAAAAAGCTAAGCTGTTAAACAAGTCACAAGAAGGATTGAAGGAGCTGTTTCAAAGTGAAGGGAAGCTGTGACGAAGAGAAGTTGGGAAGTGTTTTGTTAGGTTTGTGTTTCTGAAGCCGACTCATTCGCTCATGGTTACGTAGAGCAAGCGAGATACGTTAACTGCACTCTGTTTACCGCACATTTGTTCACTTTGGTTTAAATGTTTACTTGTAATATTTCTGTTTGATCTTTCTTTGCATTTATGTAATGACAGTTTGATTTCATGGTAGTTTAGAGGAGAGGTGTGATGGAATCCATCTGTCAATGAAGAACCGTGGTGTGGTGTATTACCCAGAGGGAGTGATAAGTTCTTTGTGCGGCAGACTCAGGAAGTACCTGTGAGTTCAGGTGAGTTCAGGTTCTTACCATGGTGTGTTTGCCCTGGACTCAGAATCGGCTGCATCTCCTGATACTCCGAGCAGCATGAGATCCCACTGTCACTACAACACATATTGGGTGTTACACATCAGCTGGTGTCTGAACAGGTAACCTCACCTGAACTCATCAACAAGCATGCCTGCCAAATACTGAACACACCAACCCTAGAGCGTAAAGGTGTTAAAGCTGGCTGAGCCGTCAGTGTGAAGCAGCACGATCTGTTTGCGTTACTGTTTACTTTGGTATTAATATCTGATCTGTTTTTAGTGATTCAGTTAAAGGTTTGCTGATGCACACTGAGCCGTTCCTTTCCTCTAAAAGGCTGTGATGATAATAAAGTGCACAGGTGTGAGCAGCACGGAAGACACATGCTCTGAAACTGAGAGGCGTCACACCTGCGGAGCCTGGCGTGCTGGGCGCTCATGTTCTTATAGAAAGCTTCTTCCTGTACTTCATCCACAGTCACCATGGACGCCATAATGTCCTGAGCATGAGCCCGCAGGAAGTTGAGCAGGTCCCCGTGGCTACAGTACTCTGTGATCATCAGCATAGGACCTGGAGAGTTAAAGGTCAGAAAACAATATACTAAAATGTTTGTCTCTTATTCAGGCTTTTCTTTTTCTTCTGAGAGTCTAACAGCTGAAATGATGGCCACCTAAATGACTCTAATGGAATTAAATACCTGGAGACCTCCCAGGAACTCTGAGCCTTCGAAACACGCTTTAACTTAAGTTGATGAACAGCTAATTTTCAGACTGCAGAGGTCGGCAACCACACAGCAGGGAGTGCAAAATTTTTAGTGTAATACAGAGCATCGGACTCTGAGATGGAAATTAAACCAAACCTGCAGTTCCTCTGGCATCCAGCAGAGCAGTGAGCCAGCAACGTGCTAGTCCCCAATAGACTCACATGCTAAACCTTTACAGCAGAAATAAACATGTTCACGGACCGATACACAGACTTCAGACACCTGTATGGGGACAGAGTTTTTCTATAACGCACCTCCACGAGTACAGGCTCCCAGCAGGTTAACGATGTTGTCATGGTAGCCGAGATGGCTGAGAATCTTAAGCTCGGACATCAAAGCCTCCCGTTCCTCTGAGTGAGCGCTTGCTGTGAACAAACAGGTAATACATCGGATCGTACAACACGAACAATACAATGATGATGGTCATAATGATGAGGATGGTGATTATGAAACTCTGAGTACTAACGTTTAAGCATCTTGACAGCGACTCTGGTGATCTTGTTGTCAGTTTCCAAACCGTACGCTGTGGCCTCAACGACCTTCCCAAAAGCCCCAGAGCCCAGGATGGGACCTAAAAGATGGAAAGTCAAGAACATGAAGAAGAAGCCGGACAGAGGAAGGCTGAGGAGTCAGATCCTCAGATGCTAAAGGTTAAACTGAGTGTGAGCCTGATTCTGTTTCTTGTTCGTGTCCTTGTTTCCTGTGTGTAAAACAGTTTGATCCTGCTCCAGAAATTCAGATGATATCTCCACTTCCTGTTTTACTTTGAAGGTCTGCGTCTCGTCGTGTCTGGTTAGAATCAGCTGTGCCTCCCTCCCGTGTGTGATTACCTAATTACCCGGTGTGTATTTATTGTGTGTGCCTGCCTGTGGTCCTTGTGGGTTCGTCTGCGTCTCTCAGTGTATGTGCTCATCTCCGCGTCTCTCTGCTCCTCTTTCGTGTCTCCGTTTCCTGTTCCTCATCCCCGGTCTCACCTCTTTGTGTTCCCCTCCATGTCTGTTCGTGAGTTATAGTTTCGGGTTTTGTTTATTGTTAGTTTTTCCCAGTTTAGGTTTATGTTTAGTTTCGCTTTTGCCTTGGTTCACCCTTTCACTGTAAATAAATGCACTCACATCTCTACTGCTGTCTGTATTTTGGATCCTCCTTTAAACACCACACGACTGCTGCCCCAGCCGTGATAGGGTTCTCCTTTCCCACTGTCACCGAATGCTTCACATTATAGTACAAAGCACCTCAAGATGACCATTGTTGTGAATGCGCCCTGATTAAAACCCGATGTTTCGTACCAAGGCGGAGTTTGTCTCGGGGAAACTCCCACTTCTGGTTATACGGCAGGTGGGTGGGATCAACAAAAGTGTAGTTGTTTCCATCAGTGCTCTCAATGATCTTCCAGCGGATCTCATACTTGGGTTTCTGGCAGAAGAAGACAAGCAGGTAAAGATCGTTTATTAGTCATCAGCTGTCAGTGCGACAAAGCCTCTGATAGGCTTCACCCACCTCGCTGCTTAGGGTTAGGGGTCTCTAACCCTATCTCTTATTTGGTGAGCTCTACCGAAGGATCAGTAAACTTACCTGTCTGCACTTGAAGAAGACAACCAATAGGAGCAGGAAGAGGATGGTGGTGGCACTCAGAACTCCAATCAGAGGTGGAGTAAAGACAGTTGGATTCCCTGTAAAAAACAAAAAACAGGAACTCTGATAAATCTTTATTTAAAGCAGTTTGAAAATTAAAGAGATCTGTTTAACCGCTACATGACTGATTGATCCAGTTTTATTCCCCCACACTTACGATGATGGAAGACCCGCAGAGACTCTCCCATGAGGTTGGAGGCAACACACTCCACAGTGACATCATCATCTGCTGATAGGATGAAGTGGGACCTCACCTCCTCATCATCCTGTGAGGTCACACTGGGCAGAGAAACCTCATTGGTAGCAATGTGTGCACACCTTTAGGAGAAGCAACATTATTATTTTTAACACAGTGCCTCCCTCAGGACAGATTTCACATGACTTCTGCAGCCTGTAGTGGGCAGCGCTAGCACACGTACGAGGCCTGGATGCCAGGGCAGGTGAACCAGAGAATTGTGGGTAGTGGATATCCTGAGCTGGTGCAAGTCAGAGTATTGTTCTCCAAAGTGACATCAGTAGCCGGAAAACCTAAAAGAACAAAACTGTTTTCTCAGACTTCAGAAAAGCAAAAACAGAGGTACAAACATCAGCTGAGAGCTTCTTTCATGTGAGGAAGCAGCACAGACCATTCCATCAGGAATTTCTCAGAGATTGAGGGACTTCTGTTAAAGTAGGTTAGAGTGCCCTCACTGCCAGAAAATACCACTAAATGGAGAACCTGTGTATTCGGTGTCTTACAGTATGGCATATGACCAGGTGTCAGACTGTGAGAAGCTTGAGGTGAGGAAGAACCTGATTACAAAAGCTTCCTTACGGTAGACCTTGAGGTTGATAGTGTGTGAGCCGCTGAAAAATGAGTTAGAAAAATGAAACAAGTATTGCCCCCGATCCTCCGGACGCACACGGTGCAGCAGCAGGGTGGCCTTCGAGCTGCAAAATAAAAAATATCATCTTAAAAAATGTTTACGCCATCACTATCCCCTTAACAAACCTTTATAACTTTGATACCACCTTAATAAGCCCTCACACTACCACCTTAAAGGAACACAGAATATTCCACCTAGGAAATACCACCTTAAAACACTGAGGCGCTCCTCACAGTAGAGTGGGCGTGGCCTGTAGTCATTGCTGACCTGTAGCTGTTAGCAGCGTAGCGCTCCTGGTACACCGTGCTGTCATTGTTGATGAGATGTGTGGGTGTGGTCCAGCGCTGGGCTGTGATCGGAGGATAGGCCTTCAGCAGAATGGTGAGGGCCACGTCATGACCTTCGTCAACCTCCACCCTGCTGCTGCCATTAACTTTAGCGATGTTAGCACTAACATTAGTGACAGGTTCCAGTGACCCAGTGCTAACTTGTAGTTCATCTGCTGCAGACAGGTGTCCTCTGACCTGTACATGCTCACTCGTCTGCAGGTACATTCTCAGGTACGGGCGGTCTGAGGAAGAGGAGAAACTGTAGCTGGATGTGTGTGACTTTGAACCTGTATTCTCATTGCTTATAGAGTTGTCAATCAGAGGTAGTTAGGC
>VUQR01020386.1:2574-15693 GCA_015108515.1 Hemichromis elongatus
AACTCTCATTTCTTTGGCTGACTACTAAGGAAATTACAAGAACACTTTCTAAAGAACGTTGAGGCTGTGTTAAAGTGTGTTAATCTCTGTTCTTTGCTTCATTCCCTCAATTTTCATTGAACAATAATTCTCTTGGCCTATTTCCTGTTATCCTTGCAAAATATGAAGAAATGAGGTTTGTTTTTGTTTAGTGCAAAAAACAAACAAACAAACACCAAGACACATTTATCTGAAAGGCACAGCCACTGCTAAATGTCTGATGTTTGGTGCTTGTTTTGTAGGGGACTGATAGAAGATGTGTGCTGCTGTGTATGTCCTGTCGACGGTAACGGGCTACGTGCTCACCTCTGCCCTGCTGCTAAAATGCCCAAATCTTCTGCATCGAAAGAAGCGAGAGACTTTTGTCAGCAAGCACATTTCTCACCGTGGAGGTAAGTCACCGGTTTTCTTTCTTAAGAACTGCCCTACACTTAAAAAGTAAAAGTTGCCAATTAATCCCAACTTAGTTTGCTTCTTTTAGGTCTCACTACCAGCTAGTTACTTACTCACTGGAAAAAAAACGGCTTGTTAGTCAGGGTTTGGCTACTTTTCCCACATCAGATTTGACTGTCACATTTTTCTTCTATGGTTTAGGTCCTATAACCATCTATTTGTTACTGTTCAGTAGTTGCAGAAATAAGTTAAAGATAAAAATATGAAAAACCTACACATGAACCACAAGCAAAATATAAGAAAAAAACCCCCTGAGAATATACTTATTTTGCCCACGTATGGAGTGAAGGGACACTTTGAGATATGTGTTTAACAGCCATGTGGATAGGAAAAATAAAATCTCTTTTTATTTCAGGGGCAGGTGAAAATCTGGAAAACACCATGACAGCTTTCAAGCAGTGAGTAGAAACCATGAAAGTCATTTGACACAGCTGTTGCTTTGGGTTTTGCACTTGTGACTATGGATGGTGTGTATCATCTGAGATGTCTTAATCACACACTCAAGCTCGTGAATTGGTGCAATATGAACGGTAACAGTTCATGTTAAAGATAACCTTGTTTTTCTCTTTTTGTTTGATTTGTTAATCAGACAAGTGGACTGTTTTATGCATTTATTGAATCTGTGCTACGCTACATGGTAGTTAGGGTCCAAATTTCACTGTTAATGTTTGTGTGCTTGACCTTGCGGCTGAATCTATATGTGTACTGTGTGTTGGACCGTGCAGCGCTGTGGATATCGGCACAGATATGCTGGAGCTGGACTGCCACCTGACAAAAGATGAACAGGTAGTGGTTTCACATGATGCTGACTTGCAGAGGAGCTGTGGCGTCAACACCAACATCTCCGATGTGACCTACGCTGTAAGTTTCTGCTGTCTGGCAGCAAACGGCAGCCGCTTTCAAACCTCTTCTCATCATCAGTCAACCTCTGTGAATGTTTTTACTTCTTTGCATGAAAAAAATGACAAGTATAAGACTGAAATTTAATTTACATATATAGCAAATAGCTTGGTGTAAACACTTCCCCAGGAGAGACAGAAAAGATGTGGACTAATTATTATTTATTTAGTTATTTTGAGAATTCAATCAAGATTTACATAAATTCAGTCTTGTGTACTCAGCTCTTTTTAAAAGTCATTAAAGATCATTCCACCCTGGAAAAACAACAGTTGAAGGGAATCATTAAAAGCCTCAAATCATCATGACACTCATGCTCATGACGATTAGATGGAAACGTCTGACCACAACTATAAATGTGGTTTGTGTTTAGACTTGTGTACATGATATCAGCTTTGATGGATCATGCGTCTTGATCAGGTGAGGTCAAAACCAAGTCATCTGATTACATCACATGATTTTTAAAAAAAACCCTTATCCAGCTAAATTCCTTGTAAGCCACTTAAGATTTTGGCTAAGCTCTGCTTTCCTCTTTAAACGTTTGGTAGTCTACACTTTTAATGTTTATTGGGGGAAAAACGCTTTTGTTTTGCAACATTAAACTAAAGTATTTTTGTGTAATTGTAGGTCAGAGATCCCATCTACAAGTTAAGTTTTCTATTGTGAAGATGAGGCTTAGTGGTTTTCGTGGTGTTTGGCCTTGTTGTAGACATAGCAGGGACCTTGGTGGGATCATGTAGTGAGTTAGGAAGCTGTCCAGTAAGGCTAAAGTTATAAACTTTTGTGGCTAATACTCTTGAAGGAGTAGAACTTATAAATTAGCATAAATATACAGATACAGTGATCCTAAGGACATTTCACACATATGGAATAAAGAAAGCACTTCTTATCTTAACTGATCTCATCTAAACAATGATACCAGCCTTCCTGACTGATGACTGGTTGTTGGCAAATAAGATGACACGTACCAGTGTCAGTGGTCTGTATGTTGTGTTACTACACGATATATAAATCACATCAATTTTTACTTAAACAAATTAAAAAGAAGGTGGAGCGAAGAATGAAGAACTTGTTTTAAATATGTACTTCAGGTATTGCCAGAATATTATTTTTTTAAACATTTATGTCAACAACATTTGTGAAATCCCCACAAAGACAATAAAACCACAACTAGTATACGCAAACTCTTAATCAGCATTATTGTCATCATTTGCTTCGATGGAACAGGAAACAGTCATTCCTGCCATAAATAAAAACAGATATATTTTAGGGACTTGTGCAATGGCCATTTTTAAAGGTTTGTCTGCACAGGTTTTTCAGATTTCACAGTTGGCCCCGGCAGTCTTAAGTTTGGGAACGGCTGCTCTAGAGGAAACTATATTTAAGGCTTTTCTGAAAATCACAAATGCTGGATTTATTTTGAGCATGACTGCTTTGTTTCCAGGAGCGCTGAAGTTGTGTCTTTTGTGCACTCTTTGCAGGAACTCCCTCCATACCTCTGCAGGCTGGGTGTAACCTTTCAGCGAGGTGAGCATCACGTATCCGTCACTTATGTAATTACCACGAAGCAAACGTCTTTAGTTACTGGGTGACACAAATCGACATTTAGGTTTATAACAGGTGGCAGCTGAAGGGCAGACAATTGCTGCTAAAAATAAAAGTGCGCATGTCTTTAATCTGACGCTGATGGTGTTTTTTAACCTGTCCTTGTCTGTGCAGAGTGCTTCTGCGAAGGAGGAGAGGACAAACGCATCCCTCTCCTCAGGGACGTGTTTGATGCATTTCCCAACACCCCTGTCAACATTGACATCAAGGTTAACAATGACACGCTCATCAAGAAGGTGTGTGTGTGTGTGTGTGTCCTTCTCATCCTGCTTTTATTCTTTCAGTTCTCTAACCCCTGGCTGAAACTTTACTGTATTGATGACTTGCACCTTGTGGTTATTTCACTGTGCAGGAAACGGTGTACAGTTATGCTCATAGCTTTTTGGACAGGGAGACCATTTTTGTAGTTTTACCTCAGTGGATTTTAGAGTAATTTTTTGTTTTTGGAAAAAATTGCATTACAAAATTTTAGGAATTGCAGCCATTTTTATATACAGTTCTTGATTTTCAGTGGCTCAAAATTAACTGGACAAACTAAGCTAATATTAGATATGAGGATTGTTTTAATACTTCAGTCAGTGACTGCGTGAAGTCTAGAACCCATGAACATCACCTAATGCTGTGTTTTGACCCTTAAAATGCTCTGCTAGGCCTTTACTGCCTCTGCCTTCAGCTGCTGCCTGTCTGTGGGTCATTCTGGGTTCACTGTTGTCTTCAGTTATTGAAAAACACACACTTTTGAGTTGGGATCAAGTCACCGACTTTGAAGAATATCCAATTTCTTTTCATTGATGAACTCTTAGGTTGCTTTTACAGCATGCTTTAGATCGTTACCAGTTTGTACTGTGAAACACTAGCCTATCAGCTTTGGAGCTTCGGGCTGAATCTGAGAACAGAGTACATCCCTGTACATTTTACATTTCATCATGCTGCTTCTCTCAGCAGTCACATCATCAATAAACACCAGTGACCCGGTTCCACTGGAAACAACACTACCTCCACCGTGCTGGACAGATGATGTGTTACGTTTTAGATCAGGGGTGGGGAGACTCCGAGCCCTAAGCACCGGTGTCCTGCAGGTTTTAGATGTGTCCTTGATCCAACACCATTACCTCCTCAACATTTCTTGAAGTTCTCCAGATGCCTGAGAATGAACTAATGATTTGATTCAGGTGTGTTGACCCAGGGCGATATTTGAAACCTGTAGGCCCATGACGCCTGGAGTTCGTCGTCCCTGCTTTAGATTCTGAGCCGTTCTTTCCTTCTACATACTTTTTGCAAGTTAAGCACTCGGATTCAACCTCATCTGCTTTTTTTTTGTCTCTTGTGGAATCACGAGGGACACTTTGTCACTTGTTCAACTACTTTTAAGCTTCTGAAGAAAACTGTTTAAAAATGGCGATAATTCCAAACGGTGAACTCTTTCTCCCATAAAGATGACATTTGACCTCCCCTGTACCCTAATGATGGCTTTTGATGCCTATTATATATTAATAAAAACGTGTTTTGACAATATTTGGAATAGTTTCCAGGTTTTCCAAATCCTCCCTCACTAACTGCTGATGCACACCCAGTCATTTCCTGTAAGCAGGCCTGCAATGTGACAGAAAAGAGCTTCAAGGATTACTTCTACTGGGCTTTTAGGGGGTAACAAGTTAATGCACTGCTTTCGTTAGGCCGCCTTAATTAGAGCTGAGTTTGCCACTTTGATCACATCTTGATTGTGCAATTTTAAAATCCAGTGTGTTGACAACTACAAAAAATGTATCCTTGTCCAAAAACTTGTAGACTTAACAAATCCAATTTATTTGTCTGTCAACACAATCGTGCGTAAAGTACCGCGACAAACCTGATGATGAAGGGGGAAGACGTGGACAGGAATAACCTGTTCAGATTCAGAACTGATTGAAGTTAAGAGACTGTTGGCCTTGTTTTTCGGACTCTGCTCTCCAAGTGTCCTTCTAGATACTTTGAGTTTTGGCGCAAAAAACAAAATCTCTTTAAAAATTGGCAACAGGACGGTGCAAAAGCAAGAGAAAATGTTCTGTTTCATAGTTTCATTGCGTTTTCTATCCTTGCAGGTCTCCGAGCTGGTCGTTAAGTATGACAGAGAGCATCTGACTGTCTGGGGCAACGCCAGCAACCAGGTTGTGAAAAAGTGTTACAAAGAGGTACTTTCATACACTGCTTCACATTACTTTGGTGAAATGTGTGTAGCTATTCAGAAAAATGAAAATGCACAGTGTATTTATTTTGTCTATAGCAGTGCTGTGTATTACGCCTACATTTGGTCCAGTCTTTTCCTCAGCTCAGTTTTAATGAACAAAGGAATAACCTGCTACCAGCAGGTCTACAGAGAAAGTGCTAAATCTGTCCCATATAACAGTATTTTAAATGCACTACTTCGTGGAATCAGTATTGATCCTTTTGTCTTGTTTCTAAAAATGTTCAGACCCTTTGAGGGAGTTTTAGAGGAAACACTTTTATCATCATATGCCATCATCATCATCCTCATCAGTGAATAAAAATGACTTTGAACTGATCGTCAGTCTCGTCTGGTTTGTTGTTTTTGCAGAACCCTCATATTCCAGTGTTGTTCAGCTTTCCCAGAGTGTTGCAGCTGTTAGGCCTCTTCTACACCGGCCTCCTGCCCTTTGTTCCAATCAAGGAACAGTTCCTGGAGATCCCCATGCCCTCCATTATCACCAAGTAAGTTCGTGAATACAATACAAATAATCTCACAGCCCGCCTTGTTAGGTACGGCTGTTAATGCAAACACATTACACCAACTCAATGCATGTAGAAATGATCAAGAAGACCTGCTGATGTTCGAGCTGAGCGTCAGAATGAGGAATAAGTCTCTCTATGCTCTGGACCGACGATAGTTGAGAGCCTGTGTGGTATTCTGACACGTGAGCAGACAGGGAAGTGGATTTGCATCCAGCACAGTGAGAAAATTGAAATGTATTTGAGTTTTCCTTCACACACAGTCAGAAAGCCAAATCCGGCAGAAGGTTCCGCCTTCCGGTTCCGGTTGTGTTGTACCTGTATAACCTGCATGTGACAAATAAAGAATCTTGAATCTTGAATCTTGAAATCACTTGCGCTTTGTTGTTAATGTAACCAAATACTAGTAATACGCTCTTTGAATACTTCATTAGGTACACATGTTCTGATGCAGTGTGCCAATCACATGGCAGCAACGTATTAACTGTCAACACAAACCATCTGTCAAAGGTTAAACTGACACTGGCAGCATTTTGTTTTAGCTGGTGGTTAAATGGGTGGAGAAAAGTGTCAATGCTGTGGTTTGATCTCTGTTTGCAGTTGAAACTGAATTATCGCCGTCTTACTTGCCACAGTTTAAAGGTTCTTTATTGACCTTTATAATTATCATTATCTGGGTAAAAATTCCTGGAACAAGGTCTGTTTGCAGAGAGTCCTTCAGCACGCTGGGGCACTTCATCAAACAGTCGAGGCAAAGCTTTGACATGGACGTGCAAGGCTGAAGTTTCATGCTGTGTAAGCCTCGGGACGTGGAGTAAACCTCAGGAGGAGTCTTTATTAGCCGGGCCTTGTTATTGTAGCTTTTAGATAAAATACGTAGACTTGTTTGTCGTTTTTTCCAAATTACAGAAGTTTAGATAAATAGTATTCTAACTTTAATAACTCATTATAATATTACAACATTAAATTTATTACTCAGGCAAGAAAATAAAACGTTTAACTTTGAATTGGGGCTTTAAAACCTTTTCACGGCACCTGGCTCAGATTCACTCCCCTCACTGCGTGTCCTTTCTGTCTCTGTTATCTGCCTGAAGGGTGATCTTTGAAAGATGAACTCACTCACTAATTAGGTCATTAGAAGAAACGTTTGCATAGCTTGGCCTTGCAAAATGTGTGTTAGTGGATCATGAGGATCATGGTCAAAGAGCAGACTTTTCTTGCCCAACACGCATTAAAGAATAATAGAATTTTTAATGCACGTCTGAAGTGTTAAATTCTTGCAAAAATAAATTGTATTTATTAGGAGACTGACTTGATTTCTTGTGCATATTTAAACACACTGCGGGTAATAAGTTATTTTATTTCTTGAGTCGATTTCAGATTTCAGTGTCATGCTGTTATAGCCTGATAATGAACGTGGCACATTCAGCTAAATGCTATTAACTTTTTGCTTCCACATTAAGGTGAAACAAAACATTTCTTTTTTTCTTTCATTTTTTTGCATCAATTTTTTCCCATTTTTAATTATTTTACTTTTCTGTGTGAATTGTTTCAGAATGAAGGATCCCAGCAGGTTAACTAGAGGTCAGCGATTCATCGCCTGGCTCGCAGACACGTAAGTCGCTCGCTCCTTGAAAAATGTAAAATCTCTCTTTGATTTTTGTGGTGGAATCAGCAGATGATTCAACAAAACTTAAACCTTTTTTTGTATTTCTCTGTGTTACTGAGATGTAGATTAACATATAAAGGCTTTCCAGTCACACACCTCAGCTGATGAGTGTTTATCTTTTTCTTGCAGTTTGCTGATGAGGAAAGCTCTTTTTGACCATTTAACAGCTCGGGGAATTCAGGTAAAACTGAAGTTCTTTTAATTATTAAGTTGATTCAGTTTCCTGTGAGGAACCGTTGGCCAGTAAATGATCAACTATGGGAGTGTTTTAGAGGTTAGAATAGATGTCTGGTTCATCTGAATTTCTTTACCTGATTGGCAGAATACATGGATACAAAAGTCTTCATATTACAGGATATTTTTCCTCAGTCTCTTATGGTTCACTGGCCTTACTGATTGAACTTAGCCCATGGTAGCGATAAGACAGATGGCTCATCTTATTACCTGCCAACTTTTCATTTGCATTCCCGGAACAGTTTCCAAGATTAGTTGATGTAAAGGGGATGGTTGTGCATTGTTCCTAATCAAAACCTGTGAACAGGTTTGCATGTTGTAGTTGTTTACTGTCACCAGGGGGCAGTGTCACAAATAACCAGGACTTAAAAACAAACAAAAAAAAAAAACAGGAAGTGAAGGGAGGTTGTGCTTCTCTTGGTTTTCAACCTACATACAGCATCATCCCCATGGTCTTTCATAGGACTGTACACTAGTATGTCTGCACAGGTTAATAACTGAAAAGCTAGATATAATGGTGCATTCATGAATCCCACATTAAAAACTAGTGTGTTGTGTGGGACCTATAATAGCCAGTAGTTTTGAGATATATAATTTTATTTATGGGCCAAATCATCAACAATATACAATATGAAGGAGGTCAAGAGAGATGTACAACACTGAGAGTCTACAGCTGTCTGTAAAACACAGCAGACAGAGAATAGAGCAACCGGCAGCCAACATCTTTGCCTTCAAGAAGCCAGGAGAACTATTCCTGAAGATTGTTACTATTACTTTCACTACTCTCTGTGTGCTGTGTTTTGCTCCAACAGTGTGTAAGAACTTTTGTGAAATGCCAGAACTGAGCCTGTGTGTTTGTTGTAGTTACGCTGTGGTTAAAAGCAGTCACTGGAAAGGTTCCTACATGATCAAATACAGACTAGAGTACAGAAACATTCCTGTGTGTGACAGCCTCTGAGTGAGTGTGTCTGTGTGTCTTTGTGTGTGCGTATTAACTGTACAAATCCTTCATGTGGTTTCAGGTGTACATTTGGGTGCTGAATGACGAGGATGACTTTCAGAGGGCATTTGATTTGGGAGCCACGGGAGTTATGACAGATTTTCCCACTAAGCTTAAAGACTTCATGGACAGGAACAGCCTTTCCAAAGCAGAGTGACCTGCCAAAATCTACCTCACCCCACCTCTCGCCAGTGATTATCCTTCAGGCCCACTGACCTGCAGACCAGCCCCCCCAACACGCGCCCACTTTTACTGCAGGCATTCCAGCACAGCTACTCTCACATTGTGTTTTACAGTCTATAGGAACTCCAACATGCTCTGTATCCAGTACAAGTATTAGGAACCAGGTGTTGTACATGTAGTGGTAGCACATACTCCTGTTTTTCATTACTCATACTAAACAGCGTGATCATATTAGAGCTCAACCGATATTAGGCCCCGTCACAGAGACAGTATCTGGCCACAGGTTTACAGATTTTCTGGTATGATGCAAAATGAAAAGTTATTTGGGTAATTTAGTTTACAATCTTCTCAGCACTGACCGCAGCAGATGGTGATGCACTCAAGCGATGTCTGTTGGTAAGTTGGTAAGTTATGAGTGCATTTCAAAACAGTTAATGAAGATTATGGCCATTATAATACAAATAAACTGCATGCATATACAATATTTGAGATGCAAATGATGAAATCTCCATCTCAAAAAATCCAGCATCATTCCAGCTTATAATTATTATTACTATTATTATTATCCAAGGTGCGTTCACTTGCACACACATACCGATATAACAGTATATTTCAGCTAGAAGCACGCACTTAATTGAAACCACTGAATCTTTTTTTTTAAAGCGCTAAAAATGCCACTGAAATATTATACTAATACGTTTTTTTTAGTCTTAGATGCAATGGTAGAGTCATGGTTCAAGTTACAGTTAGCAGTATTATTGCGTCATGGTAGGGGTAATGTGCAAGCACCAGCAGATGCAGCTCGATGATGTCATGTTATTTTTCAACTTGTTTTATATATAAATATATATTTACATATATTTTTTTGCACACTGTAATTTGCCACGTGTATAAGCAGTGGTGAAACTTTTTTTTTTCCTCCAAAATACAGTCAAACAAAACAAAAATTCTCCACTACATTAAATATTATTTGAAGCACGAGGTGAGGGACAGCTACACCAGATATTCAAATTCATTTCAGCTGTACCCTGCAGTGTGAAAACCACCGTGCTGTATGCTGGATCTCATGTTTATCATGTTGTTTAGTGTCTGGATTTGATTTCTTTGTCTTGTTTCTTTTTTAATCAGATAAAGTAATAGAGGCATTCATTGCCTGTTTTATGAGGAATTTTGCACAAATAGGAAACCCTATCTGATTTCTGTTACCTGTGTCAGTTTGATTGCAATCAGCATTGAATTTTATATGAAATATGTGTATTTAAAATATTTTACAGCCCAGTATAAGCAGCGATGGAGATTGATCGCTTCACTGCTCTCATTAAGATTAAAATTCAAATATGTTAATGAAAGTAGTTCTTTGCTTTAGGTGTCACAGATAGATGAAATATTATAATGCTCGGTGGCGGTGTCTAATCGAATGAATGTGGTTTTGGCTGAATGTACTGTATGTTGTTTGGGAATTTTAAATTACTGATGTGTGATGTTTTACACTGTTTTTACAAATGTTCATAAAGATTTCTTTTAGAGACTTGATCCAACAATTGCATTACAAGTACCAGGATTATTCTTGTTATACTACTCGTGCTGTCCTGAATGTACTTTCATTTTGCATGTTTAATGCTGTTGTGTGTGTTGAACTGAACTTGTTTGGGCTCATTATTACATTGGATTTGCCGAGAGAGAGATTATTTAAAGAGCTCATTTTTGTATCTGTATCAATAAACACTGTATGTACATCATTGTATAAAAGTGTTATGTGTCGTTTTGTAGGGTTGTATTATGTCGCAGTTTATGTAACTGACAGAAGGTGGCGCTGCAAACTAAAAGGACGTCAGAAGTTTTCACTGTCGCGAAAAGTTAATGATGCTGGACATGTTGAAATAATAATTTCCTACTTTTTTTTTTTTTTATCAAGAACAGGTGATACCTTCGCTGTGTTATCCTGCTAGAGGCACTTTCATTAAATAATATTTGCAGGTAGCTGGACTGCTTTCTAGAGAATCCAGATTAAAAAAAAAAAAAAAAAGTTAGAATCCGGAAAGAGTATTGGTTCATCGTTTCTATTCTTGACCAATAAGCACGGTGTTGCTATGCTTTATCTGTTCACTGATTGGCCGATAAGCATGTCATTTATTCATCAAGCATTAAGGACAAGTGTGATTTGGGACCAAGAGTGTCAACTCAAGATGATTACCGGTTTTTGTTTACCAGTTTTGCTATTTGGATGTTACCAGTTCCACTGGTCGAACATCTAAATTTTACAGTAACCGTGAATGTATTTAGAAAAGAACGATGCTATCGGAGGTTTTTTTCCCCCTAAATACAGCTAGCTTTCTATGTTATGGCTTATAAAACGCTATTGTTGAAACACACAACAGTAAATATAAGCAAAATTATATATTTAAAGAACCTATATCATGTAGAAATTTAGCCTATAAAATCAATTTCGCAGTAGTTATGTTTTTAAAAACGCAATATACCTATACTGAACATGTGCGACACCGTAACGTGTAATTTTAGCTTAAAGTACATTTAACGGTTAGGGTTAGGGGTTAGGAAAGACTATTCTTAAACTTGTAAGTGAAATGGAAAAAAGCAAATATCGAACAGCAACTGACCACGCCCCCTTTACTGGGTAAAGCCATGTAAAATGAATAACGGTTTACGGCGAACACGGAAGTAAATAGGAGCGAATGCTCTCGCTCCGGCTGGAAGTTCCACTGCTCTCTGTGGTTTTCTAAACTCTGCTGGGCATCGTCGCGCGTCAAAACATTGCGTCTCTGCAGGACTTGCCAGGGCCAGAGAAGAGAGGAAATTTGCCTGGGAAGGAATGCGAAAGAGGTTTTAGGATTGGCACTGCCACGAGGAAAAACGAGGACGTGCCACATTTTCTAGGCTACGTGGAGGAGACCCGTATTTTCTTCCTTTCAAAGGTAAGATGATTTCGTCTGCGTTATTTTCCTCTCCGCTGCATTTGTTACTTACTGTTTTCACGCTGCTCTCTTAACCCAGTTCAAGCATCCACCTATTTATGCTCAACACCTTGAACCGAGTCAACTTTTAACTTAACTGCAGACCCACATGATGTAAAATGACAATATAAAAGAGAAGTTTATGATGTCGTGCGTTGTTTACGGGCATTAGGTAACTGTTGCAGGTTTGTTCTTTCTATTTTCTCTGCGAACGGGATGATGAAGAGCTGCTCTCTGTGGTTACAGTATCTACTACAGTATCTAGTATTTTATTTATTATTAGGACCCATGCTGTTTTTGTTGTGGCACTGCTGCACGTCTGCGCCATCATCCCCGTGCGCGCGCCCCCAGCCGTAGCGGTGCACGTCAGCAGTGATCGATGCGGGTTATCGTGTAATGTACGCTCACGTGATCACACACTGACGACAATCACCTGCTAAAGTCACTGCGGATTTTAAAGCTTTAAAGGCGGCGGTGTGTGCGTGCGCACGCAGGCATGCATGTGTGTGTGTGTGTGAGTGTGTGTGTGCTGTCAGTCTTGCTGAGCCGAGGCATCCCCGCCATCTGTCCTCTGTGTGGTGGCTGAAGTTCTGCCCCAGATAAAGTGCGCCACTGCCTCTGACCTGATTCTTACACACACCCGCACTGTAAACCCTCATGTTTTTACTTAGGTGTTACCTCCGGTAATAGGGCACACATGACTAAGCCTCACCTGCAGGTGGGAGTGCCTCATGTTAACCCCAGAAATCTAGTAAATAACGTCTACGAGAGTTCATTTGGAGGAGATGAAGATCGGAAACCCCATATCGAGGCACAGCCTTGTTTTCCACTGTTTGCGATCTATTTTCATTGCAGAGCGCGCACGCACATCCCTAATGATTATGTGGGGGCTCGATACCCAGGGATCGAAGAGGAGGGTCAAGCCTTGAAAGATGATCCTGCCGGGACGAAAGTTGTGCACAGTGTGTTGTGCCTGCAGTTGGCCAGGTTTGACTTTCAGGAAGCGCTTTAGAAATAACATCTACACACAAAGCACATACAACCAAGCCAAAGAGGGGCAGAAGAGTAGCTACAGACAGATGTGTAAGAACCTGAGAAGCAGGAACATCACTTCCATCAGTGTGGTTTGATGTGATGGTGGGAGTAGTCAGTGATGTCATGCTGCTGTATGCTGTGTGGCCTCGGTGTAACAGTGAATGGAGAGCAGGATGAAAGTACACAAAGTACAGAAATCATGACGGTGCAGCTCGTGGGCAGCGGCGGATCGCACAGTTCATCCAACACCACCTCTTCCCTTTTTCCCTCTCCCTTCCTTTCAACTCTCTATCCAAGTCATTTTC
>VUQR01020386.1:16084-43009 GCA_015108515.1 Hemichromis elongatus
TATCAGTGCAAACATTTTGCGTCAGCACTTTCTCTGAACGTCAGCATCCCACAAACAATGCTGCTTGTGCAAAAATGACTTACAAGCATGTCCACCCACCAGCATGAGTGTTGTCCTGTTTTTAGAAGCTGTTCGAAAATGTCAAACAACGTCACTCTCAACCCCTCGAACAGCTTCACTACCTCTTTTTCTTCATCTGTTTAATTTGGTTTTCCAGCTTGTGCCTGCTTTCACTCTGTCATGTATTACTGTGTGAATATTTTGTATGTATTTATTATTCATCATTCCTCCATGCCAGGGATGCTAAAAAAATCTTTTTTATAGAAAATATCTTACCTGTTTTAAAGCCTCCATCATTAATTTAGTAAGCACAAAATCACAAGATCAGTCACTGACACTGTTAAAGACCAATATCAGCCTAATTTGTTTCCAATCTTGTGGTTCACTTATTAGAGGAAAACAAAAAATCGAACCAAACCTTGTGTCTCATTGTGTCTCTACAATGTAACCAAATTTGTAGATTTCATGCCAAAAATAATCATATCTTTAAGATCTTATGGAGGTTAGGGTCATTTCAGTTTGTCTGCTCGTTAGATTTCCAATTAATTGGTCTTTTAAAAACCATTAATTAGTCTTAAATAGTAATAAAGCACAAATTTTAAAGCGCACAAAGTGCTTTACAGTTTGGATAAAACATAACGTGAGGAAAGTGTTTTTGTAGTACATGAAAACACAGAGTCAGATGTATGGTTATGGTTATCCATCCAGTAAGAGATTAAGGAAAAGCAAGTGTTTGAAGCAAACCATTGATTCAGCCGATGTGAGGAAGCTCTGTTCAAAAGTTCATCCACCACAGCTTCTGGTTTTTAAATGAGAGCTTGGAACAGTCAAAAGATCTCAGTGAGATGATCAGATACACCGACTCAACTGGTCTGCCATTTAGGCAGGATCCTGGCCTTAACTACGCTTTATATTAGGGTGACCATGTTTTGATTTCCAAAAAAAGAGGACTCTTGACTCGTCATGAAGAACTTTAATGAAACTGTTTGCATAAAGACAAATTTTACGTTTTTCCACAATTTAAGTGATGCCTTCTCTGCGAGGTTAATGACTCTTGAAAATTGAATGACTCTTAAAAAATGTCAAATCGTTTTTTTGCACTTGGTGACTTGTAAAAGCCTAACTTAAAAGCCTCTGGAATTAAATAATGGCACAGAAATAATGCTTCATCTGTATAAGATAAATTACCAGCGGCAAAATATTTTCCTCCTTTGAAGTTTAGAGCTTCACGAGTGACTTCTACTGAATGTTGCGCTATCACACCACTGACAATAGCTTCAGTCTCAGTGCGGACACTGCTGAACGTCTTAGCTGTGCTAGAGACTCGGAATGCTTTTTTAAGCAACACACTAGTGCGATCCATTCATCTGTAGCTAATGTGATACTTCACAGTATGAAATGCCAGTGCACCTTCTGCTGCAGATCCGCAGCAGCATCCTCGTTTTTTCCAGGTGTAACAAAGAACTCAGTTAACTTAGTAGATGAATTTTCGACTCGCACAGCCTTTTTATGTTTTTCTGTGTCCATGTGAGCAACAAGATCAGCCGCATCTTTGTTAGACACACAAACGTATGTGCCAGCTCTGCGCACGGTGCACTCCGCCTCCCATTTATGCCGACCGGGACGGTATGCGGGAAATTTCATTTGCAGTTCATCTGAAAAGGTGCACTTGCGCTTCGGCATCTTTAAAAACATCACCAGGCGCGCCCCGTCTGTCCAGTCTGTGAGCGCAAAATAACCACTCGCAAAGCAGGCAGCAGTTAAGGTGTGACGTAACGTATATGGGTCCCCTGTAGGCTCATAAAACCCGGAAAAGAGGACGGTTGGTCACCCTACTTTATATGTTATTGTGTAATGTAATATGTGGATTCTGAAAGCAAGGGAAGGACAGCAAGACTAATGGTGATGTGTAAGTGTTGGGTAGTTTTTGTTAGCAGCCTAGTTGCTGCGTTCTGCTGCTGGGAGCTGCTCACAGCTGAGTGCTCCGCTAGTCCTCAACTAGTCGCTGGTTTGCAGATGATGCACTTTGTTTGAAACAATGGCCTCAGTCACACAGATCGATAGACTGATCAGCAACTCCCTGGCAACTACTGGTTACTAGGGAAAAACGACGCCTGTTCCTAATAGGTGAGTGGGTTCTGGTAGTTGCTAGGTGATATTGGTTGTGATTGCAGCACCAGCTGAGCCGTTGAATTTGTTTTTTCTTTTTACATGAGTGGCGGATCATGGAGCCTCACAATAGTTCCAAAAGTTAGCAACATATATGCTAGCTGCGCCATAGAAAGATAGAAGCAGCTAAGTGTGAGATGCTGTTTTAAGAAGCTAAAAAACAAGTGTGTTTTATAAGCACAAATTCCAACAGCCCGGTAAGCACTTGCGGTAGCTATTTGAAGGTTACATGACCCAATGGAACGACTGCAAATTCTGAACCAGTCAGGACTCTGACTCCCTCAGGGACTCGCTAGCAGATTGGAGTCACCAGAGTTAGCATTGAAAACATCTGCTTGTCTGCAAACAATCTTCAGCTACTTGCTGAGTCTTAATGAGATTGAAAAGTGCGACACAAACCTTACTGCTGCTACCAACGTGTTTCAGAAGCTTTGAAGTCAAACGGTCTGTTTCCGGTTTGTGTCGCACTTCTTCAGGTTTGACAAACATTAGTTGCCAAGTGGTTGCAGACAAGTCAGCATCTCCCATGCAAACTGCAGACGACTGTAGTAATGCTAGCAACCAAGTCAATCACAGGGATGCTTTTGGTGCAGATCCAGGAATCACTCACCAACCACTTGGGAAATAAACATTTTTCTCTTGCAACCAGAGGTTGCCAGGGGCTCGCCAATTAGGCATCTTAAACCTCCCAAAAATGCAGTACTGTTTGGGCTCTTGTCTGTGTTTGTCTTGTTTTGTCTATTGTAAAAAAACAAAACAAGTTAACTAACTACATCTCCTGTTTGGTAAGCATTAACCAGAGAATTGGGGTATCATTTTCTGAAGGCTTTACAAATACTTCAGCCTTGGCACGTCCCCCTCCTGTCACTGCACTGATTTCTAAAGCCACTGACATGGACTTATACACAGTTAAGGTTGACGCTAAGTGATTTTTGATCAGAGAGATTAAACACAAAGAGACCTCCATGTGGATTAAATATGACCTATGAGTAGATGTATAGCATTCACTGTATAATCCTGCCCCTGAAAATCAGCCCGCAAGGGCACTTTGATATCATAGCGTGCTATACGTCAACAATGGCTGGAATAGCATCCCGCAGAGCTTTTTTCTGGCACCTGATCCATGTATCATATTTTCACTTCATTCATTCAGCTGGTCCTTTTAGACTGAGTGATTTGCAACAAATGCTGCTGCTGAGGCTTAAAAGCAGAAGCTTAAATTTAATGGAATTAAATTTGAAGCCTAAGGTTGAAGCTTACACTCCTACACGAGACTAATTACTCAGCTGTAATCTGGCAGCTTTGTGAAAAATTTCTTAATTAATCGATTGATTATTTGGTCTGTAATTTGGTTTGAAAAACAAAAAAAACCCCAAAACAATAAAAAAACAAACAAACATGAGTTTGTGGGCAAATTAATCATTCTAGCTGGATGATCTGTAAAACAAATAGGCACGTGTGCCCATTTGTTGATTCTGTACGTCAGGACTCAACGTTTTGAACAAATCTTGGAGGACTGGATGATGCATAAACTTGTGAGAGGATGAAACGTGCTTTGGGTTCAACATTAGTCTGTATGTGTGTGTGTGTGTCAGGGGTCAGCTCTGACAACTGTACTGAATGTGTCTTTGTGCCCCAATCCCACGCTGCTGGCATCGTGTCAGAGGAGAGAAAACAAGGGCACATCTCACTGCCTCATTTATTTATATCCCCCTCCCGGTCCTTCCCATCAGCACTCGAGCCTTTATCAGCCTCACGCTGACACTAAAAACAATCATATTGCAGAGCAGCAACGTAAAGCGGCGCCTCTCTCTCTCTCAGCTCGTTATTTGGTGTGTCCTCAGTCCACAGTGGCCTCCTGTTCCCAATCACTATTTTATTAGTTTTTCCAGATGGTTGGGTAAAGACAGACAGGAAAGCGTGGAGACAGAGACAGATTCTTAAGGTGAACAACTTAAAAAAGCACTGAGTAACCTATAGAAAGGATAGTAATTAAAGGGGAGACTGAAAGTTGCATATTTTTATGGAGATGTTAAGCAGCACAGGGGAATAAAACAAGATTGCTTTTGTGATTGATGGGGTCTGTTTTGCAGCAGAGCTGCAGTGCTGAAATCACAATTAAAGTTGCATTAAGCAATAAAACCTCAAAGATTATTACTGCATTACAAGGTAGAGACCGCAGGCCTCTAACTATTTAGCTCCTCCTGTACAGTTAGAAAACTCGTGTCCACCCAGCTCCCGGGATGGGTTCCTGGGTCAGCTCTCTAATCTTCTCAGTCACCAGGGCACACCAGCAGAAGTATTTTAAGGCCTCGATCCATTTGGATATCATGGAGCGAGCAGAGCGCAGTCCTCGCAGTTGTGCTTGGCTAAGCAGATTATGTCTGCAGCCTCAGAGAGTGTGAGCAAGCACTGCTGCTGCCTGTGGGCACCGGCAAAGCTGGAGCCAGGGTTTGACTGCATGTTAACGGTGGGCAAGAACGGGTGAAATACTAGCTGGTTTTATTAACGGCTAGTACTGAATACTTGTTACATAAATATGTTGTGCTTTTGTTGTTCTGTGATATCTTCAAACATCTGAGCTGCAATCAAAAACAGGAAAAGCACGAGCCAGTCCTGAAATTTGAGACGGGTTTTACAGCAGAAATAAGCTAGCTCTTATAAACATTATGTTAGTCGTCTGAAATTAGCATTTAGCACTGCTGTAAAAGCAGCCTCACAGAGCCCATAGCCTGAGTTTAAACTTCTCTCAGCCCCAGGACATCATGTGCCAAAGAAACATCTCAATTTTCTCCTTTAAAAATAAAACAAATTGTTTCTTTAAAGTCCGAACCACTAAATAATTGCTAGAAAACTCCCAATATTTTTGAAAACTGAGTGTTTACTGAATTCATATATGCAAATTAAATATTAATTTGCATATACGAGTTTTAATTTGTATAATATTTGCTACATCTGTCAATTCTTTTCATTTTATTGCTCAAAAGTAAATGTTGCAATTTGTTTTGGGTTTTTCAGTCTGAAGTCTCAAAAACTCACGTGATACATTTGGCATCACGGGGTTAAATAAGACAAAGATTTTCACCTCCCTCTCCGCCACTTCTGACCAAGATGTCTCTAGTCTTGGACAGACGTCTTGCTCTACGTTGCTTTGGAACCTTGAGTCCTTCTTGTGGCCCCTAAATTCGGTCCAGGTTGAGGAGTGATGACAAGTACACTCAAGTGTGCATATTGAGTATATTATTGAGAAGGAGGCGACTGTCTTCATTTGCTGAACTTAACAGTAGACTTTCAGTCTGAGAGTCAATAAATGTGTGAAAATGACTCAGCCCTTTAACGCTTTTAGCACCATCATGGTCTTCAAGTTCAGTCTTGTGACTGATGCAGTAAATGACGGTCAGGTTGGGGTCAGTCTTTTCACTAAGGCGTGTGGCTGCTCCTCTCTGTCAGAGGAGGAAAGTCAGCAGCCCCGGTCCATAGCTGCTTTTCATCTTTTGTGGGTAATTCTTGTATCAGCAATCAGGCAGTTGGAGTATTTCTAAAACAAAAAGGAAATGAATAGTTCCTTTTTGTGGACTGCTTCATGGTGCAGTGCTAAAATCAGATGGGGGCTAAATATAATTTTGCAGAGGCATGGACACATAGGCTGGGGCAGTGAAATATATAAAGATTGCTATTCATTATATAAAGTATGGATAATGGTGTTTACTGTGTGCTTGTATCATGGTCAGTCACTGTCCTTGTGTGTTAGTACACATTGGACAGCTGTGTCCCTCTTCTATGAGTATTTGTTTAAATTCAGACAGGTCATTAAGCAGTTTAAGCCGTTACAGATCTGACTTCACCAGTCAGCAGATGTTTTCCTAAAAAGTCCTGTAGCAGAAAAGTCAAGCTTCATCCGAAAAGTGCCGTCAAACAAGGTAATGGCCATTCAAGCCAATAAATGGCTTACAGTAACATGTTATCAAATATTTACCAAAATGAGTCTCTGTCCCTGCTTTGGTGTCTCAAACGACCACTAAGGGTTCCTCAGGTCATTAATAATGCACACTGTCTAGCTTTTTGAGGTTTTACGAGTTTCCGCTGGAGAATTCTGTCAACCCGCAGAGTAGTGATCACTTTATTCCCATTAGCAATTATACACCTGTGGGTTGGGATTGAGGAGGTAGCTGCTACACTCACATGTCATCATTACTTCCACTTCTATCACATCTCTGCGCTCAGGTGTTCACCTCCCGACCCACCGCCCACCACGGCCCTCACCTGTGTGTTGCGGTGCTTCCCCTGTGAGCCGACCTGGGCTGGCAGTCCCTTCTTGCACCGCCCGCCAACCCCGCCCATGGTCAGGATGACGCGCTCCAAGACCTTCCAGGCATACCTGCCGAGCTGCCACCGGACCTACAGCTGCATCCACTGCCGAGCTCACCTAGCCAACCACGACGAGCTCATCTCAAAGGTATGAGCCGGCACCCCGGCGAGTCGACTCCTCTTACCAACAGTAATCGTGCCCTTTACTGCCAATCAGGCATCTAATTATCGCAGGGAGATTTAGTAGATTATTTTTTGTTTTACTTCAGTTACACAGAAATAAGATTATTTACAAGATTGTTTAACAGGACTTAAAAGGACGAGCACTGAAAAAGCAAAAAAGAGGAATAAGGGATGAGGGACTGTGAGAATAAACAGCAGGCTAAACACCTGTTTGCTTGTGTCAGCCACCACCTTACTATTGCCTGGGGGGCGGATTAGGTTATAGATTAGGTTATAAGCTGGTTAGTGAATTGGATTATGAATGCGTTATCACTTTTTCCATGTGTGATTATGGAAACATGCTCACCTGTGTACTAAGGCCTTACGCCTGTCATAACACAGCTGACTGAATTAAATCTGTTTAATATGGCGCGTTAGTGCGAGCTTTGGCCTTACTGTAAATAAAAGCCAGGTGAAGGTAGGCCTATTAAAACAGCAGTCAACCACGATGTTATCAGTAATATAACCAGACTACACAGGCTTTAATATAAGCTTTTCTATAACATATGAAGCACTATTGTGGTATAATAGCATGCTTATATAATCTTACAGAGTTATTACACTATATGGATGGGTGGATTTTTCTCAGTCTTCTCATTTTTGTCTTATCTTGTCTCGGCAGTCGTTCCAGGGCAGCCAGGGCAGAGCCTACCTGTTCAACTCAGTGTGAGTATTGACTTAGGAAAACAAAGCCAGTGCTCTTGTTGCACTTCAGTCTATCTGTAGACACAAGGCTTCACAGGAAACCTGCATGCTGGGCTTGAACAGGAAGCAGGTGATGTGCCATGCTCAGGTTAATATTGGAGTGTGTTTGTTTTTGTTTTTTATGGCCTCAGTGTAGATGGAGCCCGTTTGTGCCTCAGAGCAGTGTTATTACTGGCTGAATTGAGTGTGAAAATGATGCTGCTGCAAAGTCTGGTGCCCTGTCAGTACACACTCTGTGCAACACCCTCTGGGCACAATATGCACAACATCTTTCACGCTATTTTTTTAAAAATTTCTCTTTGTCTCTGCTTGCGTCTCTTTCTCGCAGGGTGAATGTTGGGTGTGGCCCTGCAGAGGAGAGAGTTCTGCTCACGGGCCTGCATGCTGTAGCAGATATCTACTGTGAGAACTGCAAGACGACCCTTGGCTGGAAATACGTAAGTGGCCTTGCTTGATTTGCATGAGTACCACAAACCACATCCAAGTTTAGAGAGCGACAAGCTGAGAGTTTGTCATTATATCGCACTCTCATTATATTTGTAGCCTAATTATATTTAGACTCCAGTTAATTACTGGCGTATAATTCTATGGTTCTTTCTGTATTTTATATGTCTTTGTAATCTGATTTTACTACAAATCTGAGGCAAACATAAATTGATATAATGACTAAAAGTACAATAAAATATCATGCAGTCAATTAAACCACCAGGCAATATATAGAATGAATAACATTGCATTAAATTTCTGATATATAAGTTGGATATCATGCCAGGTTAGTGCGTGTCTGATTTTTTGCAATACAAAAAAAAAAAATCAACGCTCTTTAGGAAAAACAGAAAACAAACTAGTGGAGGGTTTTAGATTTTCCTATAAAAAGAGAGAATGTGGACTTGATTGGTGCGATGGTTAGCATTGCTCTCTCCTGGTTCTCAAAGTTTGTGAGTTCTTTCTGTGTGAAGTTTTGCATTTTGCATTTTCTTCTGTTGCCTGCCTTGACTTACTCACCTACCACAGGCCAAAGACATGCATGTTGTGTTAATTAGTGGTTCTAAATTGACCACGGATGTGAGGTAGTTCAAATGCTGTGTGAATGTATATTAAAATGTGAATCTGGAATATAAAATCATTCGAGCCGTCAATAAGACTATAACAGCATTACATATATATAAAATGTACCGAATGTAAACTCTCAAAGCTAGATGTCAGTAGATTGCAGTGAATTCTGTGTTTTTTATACCTGCCAATTCAAGTGCATAATCCTAGCGATGGTGGCCACTGTGGGGAAACCTAGTTATGCCACCATTCATACCCTATGTAGTGGGTATAGGCTGTTACTGCTTGCCTCAGTTCTCAATATGCTTTAAGACTTGGAAAGGAGTCTGTTACGAGTCAATGAATCAGTGAATCTTCTCTCACCCCAACCGGTCGCAGCAGATGGCCCCGCCCCTCCCTGAGCCTGGTTCTGCTCGAGGTTTCTTCCTGTTAAAAGGGAGTTTTTCCTTCCCACTGTCGCCAAAGTGCTTACTCATAGAAGGTCATATGATTGTTGGGTTTTCTCTGTATGTACTATTTTATAATATAAAGCGCCTTGACACGACTGTTGTTGTGATCTGGCGCTATATAAATAAAATTGAATTGAATTGAATCTCACTTTTGACTAATGACAGTGATACAGAGTTGAGTTATTGATGATATGCTGAACCTTTCTGTCTGTAAGGCTGCTGTTTTTCCTGTCTTTAGCTCCTGTTAGCCTCTGTTAGCTCCTATCAGCCTCCGCTGTTAGCCAGCATTAGTGAAACTTTCTTTGAAGATGAGCTAACATCGTTGGACTCATAATAAACTATTGAAAGAACTTAATCAAACTTTTTATCTGAGTTTAGGTGTAATTTTTAGGCCATCTGAGCTTTACATGAGTTGGCATAATGTTAGATTATAACCAGCTGTTGTTGTTGTTGTTGTTTAGCCACTTGGCTCATAGTCAGCTGTCCAGAGATGGGAGGTTTGAATGTCTAATTTCCTGACGATAAGTAATTGTGACAATGTTGGAAATAAGTAAGCATCTTAATGCAAGTTTTCGTGCATTAATATATTGACTTCGGTTCAGGAGAAGAGGATGATGTGGAAATGAGAAAGAGATGATGAAAATGTGCACATACAAATGTGAGATGAACATATATTATTTGAAGGAGCTATTTTTGATCTATAAATTAAAGGCATCGTATAAGACTTTAGCCAGGTACATAAAACAGGATTAGGCGGAACTGCGATGTCCATCTAAGCCACTGCATTCAAGATGGTGCTACAACACTGGTTAGACAACGCTCCACATACTTTATTTCACAGCTTCTTATTTTACTCACCAGTCAATGTTTATTTATTATTCCAACATTTTTATCTATTAAATAAGCTTAAAAAATCACTGACTGTATCTTTAAATAAATGTGACTTGGATTTAAAAAAAAAAAAGCTGTATGTCACTTTTGAACTTTCCTAAGTACCAGAGTTTTTTTTTCCTTTTTTCCTCAATAGAGTTTCCACATTTACTCCGGCTGTTCCAACATCCAGCTACCTGGAAAATCAACCAATAGCTCTGCTAGGAAACACAAACACAAAGTTCTCTTCTTTTTGTTTTGGTTGCACAATCGAGCCTTTATTTTCCTAGGAGATTGTGTACTCAGCGGCTAACGGACTTACATAATGACATCAAGAATTAGAGGCAACAAGATGTCATTATTCTGTAACCACTACACTATGCAGTTAATGTTCACGTCATAAAAGAAGTTAAAGCAAAAGCATTGCCGCTTCAAGGTTTGGAGTATAGGACTTTAATAAAAGTGATTTGTTGATAGTTCAGCAGAAGACTTTTATATTGAAAAGTAATTTCTTTAGGAATCCTTTATCTAGTTCAAAATGTGGATTTCTGGATGTCAACTCCTTCAGACTCAGATTTGATTGGAACAGTTGTTGAGTTTAAAACACATGTAGAGTTGAAGCGCCTGTAAATCATTGTAGGTCAAAATACATGTGCAGTATGTTTTTAGAGCTGGCAGTATTGTAGGTCACATGTCAGAGAGAACGTGAACAGGATCCACACATTAGCAGTCTTCATATATCAACAGAGCATGTGCATTTGTCCGTGGTGAACCTTGGAAGTGAGAGTTTACATTATAGGGCACGTGGCTGTATCCCTGAAGAGTTAAACCAAACATGTGCACGCAGTATCCTTTTTCTAAAAAAGATCCATTGACCACAACTCTTTGCTTAACCTCTAACTTTAACATTCACAGCCTTAGACCTCATTCATTAACCTCTCGTTCTAAAAAAATACCCTTCCTTGTGGCACATGTTAAACACCTGGTATACCAGCTACAGAAGTAGCTCAATCCCTCAGTAGTTTCTATTCCTGTCAGGACCTCACAAGGCAGAGAAAACAGAGGTCACATGTATGCACAAGCGTGCAGGCACTAGATAGGGCTTAATGGAGAGCTCCCATTAATATCCTTTGCCGGCAGCAGTGTAGATTTTCTGCAGTGTTCAAAGTTCTATTGAGAGGCTTGACCTACTGCACTTCTACACCGAGAAATCTGATAACATGCCTCTGCAGGTCTGAACCAAAATAGCCAAAGACAAAACAAGGCACAGGCGCTCGGCAGTGAAAGAACATTTATATCGGCCTACACCGTGACACGCCTCAGAGGGTCTGACAGTGAGTGAGTGACCTGCACAGAAAGCAGAAAATGACTGTTTTGTGACACTTTTACCAATTACCGACTCTTTCTTTGGAACATCACATGGATAAAAACAGCTTTCCATACTTTTCAAAATAAGAGCTGTGCCAAAAGGATTTTATCAATGAATGATTGAGTCGTGTCTTCAGTGACGCTAACATGTTTGCAATGGCATCACTAAATAAACACTAAATCACTACATTTTAAGCAAATGAAGTAAAATAAAACAATATAATAATTTTTATAGATAGATTAGCCTTTTATTGTCATTGTACAACGTACAACAAAATAATAGATGCCCCACACAAACTTTGCAGGAATAAAATGTAAATAGTAAGACAGCAGGAATAAATAACAAACAGAAGAAATATATACAATCAAGAAAGAAGAATACAATAGAAAACGCACACAATGGAGAACAAGGGGCTTGGAAGTAGTGCAAAGGACTGAATAGAGTGTGTATGTGAGTGGCCTGGGTGATGAGGGATAATCAGACCATTGCTCAGATTGGTGAGGTGAGTGAGCAGATGTGGGGTGTGGGTGGATAGTGTTTGATGACAGTCCGAATTGTCCAGGATAAGAAGCTGTTTCAGCATACATTTGAAGATGATGCAAATGCCATTAGTATTTACATACAAACTGGTAGCTTATCCACTAGAGAAATTAGCCAAGATCTCAGTCACAGATCCCCACTGGTTGGTAAGTGGTTGGCAACCCCCAGGCAACGGATTGCTAAACGGTTGCTATTGCTTGGTGAACTTGGTCAAAAAAAGGGGGCTGCATCAGAAATGCTCTTCTTGCTTTGGCTGCCTGTAGTTTGCATGGAAGATGCCGATTTGTCGTAAACACTTGCTAACTTGCCACTGAGTGGTAATGAGATGCAAAGTGCGATGTGAACTGGAAACAGAGAATGTTCTGCTTCTTTGCCAGTCAAAGGTGGACGTTCTCTTTCACAGTTTCACTATCACTTGGAGAGTGTTTGCAGGGTCCTCCAGCTAAGTCTCCCTCAACCACTTGTCAAGGGAGTGGCTGATCACTCATTTGCTTGACTAGTGACCAATCTAGCGAATGTTTCCTTAGCAGCAGACACAAGCCTCATGTAACCAGTAAGGGAATGCACATTTTCCCCCAACTTCCCATATTGGTGATTGCCAGTTTGAAAACGTAGGCTTACATACTGCTTTTCTACTCTGTAGAGTACTCAAAAGGTCTTTCTGCTGCAAATATCATTCCCCATTTAATCTCTCAGTCACACATTTATGCAGCATTTTTATTCAGTATGTTGTCCAAGGAGGAGTTAGGGATCGATTCATTGATGTTTCAAATGGTAGATTCTCTACTATACCACAATAGCCATTAGCTGGGATGATAAGCATTTATCTAGCTTAAATATTTTTGTCATTTCTGGACTCTTTTTAAATGAGTTTGGAGCATTTCAGTAAGCTTGGCTAAGCACACAGACTTTCTTTTTAAATGATAAAAGTATCAGTCGGCAAACAGTCAGTGAACTGGATAATGGCATGTGAAGAATGAACTGCACAGTTACACACTTGTTTGCATGTTTACTTAGCTTACCAACGCTGCAAGCAACTAATAATCTATGTGGCTAAGACTTGTACTCTGGTACTTTTTCTAAATCCATTCATATTTTCCAGAGGAATTTTGGATCACACATCCAAGCGAGGAAAAGCAAGCTTTAGCTTGCAGAGTTTGCCCTGCATTGGCTGCAGCCTGTGTTCATTTGGTGTCTCTAATGCTTAGAGTCTCAGTCCTGCCAATGTAAGGTATGACAGTGCAGTCTGGTCAGGGTTTTGGATCTGCAGGCTCCTCTGCAGTGTTTAGTGAATGATTGTTATATAACCAGCTTCCCCCGGAGCCAGGAGCAGAGACAGGCCAGGATTTTTGCACAGAGCTGAAAAGACTGCATTAGCCTACTCTCCATATACATGCTATTACGTTTGAAATAACCGCAGCCTCTCTTGTCTCTTGTCCTCTGCCACTCCCTCCAGGAACATGCTTTTGAGAGCAGTCAGAAGTATAAAGAGGGCAAATTCATCATCGAGCTGGCCCACATGATCAAGGACAACGGCTGGGACTGAGGGGCGAGCAGCCGGGTGACAACCGCAGCGCAGGAGGAGGAGGAGGGGAGGGACTGGGTAGAGGGTGGGAGCGGGGTCGTGTGTGGTGGGTGAGTGTGTGACTTTGGTTTGGCTGATTTACCATTAACCTTTGTAACTTACTACCCATCCCTCCCTATCACACCTCTCGATGTACACACACAAAAACACACGCGTCAAAGTCCCAGACATCCCAGTTTGACAGAGAGACGGACTAGGCAGGCTTGTACGCAGCTAGCAGGACTAAGTGAGTGGCTAGCAACAGCATATGAGGCAAGATGTAATTTCTTTTTCTGAGCCTTTAAAAAGACAGCCACACTCCCTCTATACCTGCTAGGAGACATCTCCACTGTGTGAAGTATTGTACCTTGTCTAATAATAACTTTAAAATCATTTATTAACGGGAAATTTAGCCAGAACGAGATCGTTTTGGCCCAGCCTGCAGGGGTTTGACGGCCTTAAATGAGGAGCTGATGAATGTCCACTCCGTCCCCGGCGTAAAAGAGATGACCTAATATGATTATAGCAAATCCAGCTGATCGGGGCCATGCCAGCTGGGCCATTGATGAGGCCTGGCACTGAGGCTTGGCACGGAGGCCCGAGCACATGGGGCGAAGAGTTGGGGATGGAGGGGGGTAGAGATTGCCACCTACTGGGCCTCTCACGCTAAATGGTGGGAGAGGGGAGGGCCTTATCCATTTTTGTTGAGGCTCTGATGGTTTCTGGCTGGGATCCACTCCATGTCATGCCAGGGATGCAGCTCAGGACGATCAGGGTGAGCCAAGAGTGGAGGAGAGATACAGCCACCAGCTTGTTCCAAAACCTCATAGGAATTTGCCCTCACAGCAGCAAAGCAGCTCTTCGAGGTTTTATTTATCCTTCAATGAACCAAAGTCGTGTAAAGTGATCTCCTGATTGTTTCCCCAAACCTTTCTGGTGTCGTCGGACCCATTGCTGGCCTCACCTTTGTTACATAGCCAAACTAAATTACAACGCGTAGACACGTCTCAGGTCAGCAACTTTGGCCAGAGTTCCTAAAAGGTTTGCAGGCACTGTGAGCATCTTTCTGCTGCTTAGAGGAAGAGCAAAGGTGATGAGGTGATCAGTCAGATGCAAACACAATTGAAGAAGCCAATGTGTCAAGAGAACATAAAAATATAGTTTTAACCGAGTTATATATGACTGCAGATTTTCAGTCATCTCTCAAAGGCTCTCTTTCAGTCTGGGATGACTGCTGTTCAACTGCTGTTACCCTGATCGTTAACTAACTGTCCCTTGTTTAAATAAAGGAGAAGCTAACGAGTAATATTATGAAGCAATGTATGAGATTCACTTTTTTTCCTAAATGCACCGACACATGATCTACCTACCTTACTAAATGCTCCTCATCCACTGAGGGTCTTGGATTATTCACACTGCGAGGTAACCTTACTGGAAAGCGTTGCTCAGGTTCGTTGATGCTAACTTTTCTTTGCTAAGGCCAGGATCCTACAAAACGAGCTGGATGTGTTATTCTCTGATGGAAATGTATTGTTTTCGAACGAGAGAATCCATTACAGCTGCCTCCATCCCATGCAAATGCAATGTTAATGCATGCACGGTATAAAGTTTTCTGACTAGTTTTGTGCTAGAGATTCTTATGATGGTTTTGTTTTTTGTTTAGTTTTTTGGTGAAAAACAGCATTTTGTGCGTATTAAAGTTCCAATCAAACCTTGTGCTGTAACTTGACATCTAGTCAGCTTCACCTCAGTCCGTTTGAGCTGTGAAATGCCTGTCCAGTGGCACAAAAAGTATTGCAGATTAAACGCGATCCTGGTTTAGAAAAGTAAAAATTAGTTGCTCTGTTTTGTCAAAGACACAGATTCCTGCGAACATTGCTCTAGAAGTTGCCCCGTATGTGAAGAGTCCTTTTCAGTTACAACCAAACCTAAACGGTTAACTGTCGTCGGTAACTCTCACCGCTCAGTCCGAGACTGCAGCATTAAAAAGCCAGCACTACCAAAGAACCCACCCATCAACAATAAATTGACCAAACAAAAGATTTCATTTTGCTTGGGCAAAGTGTTGCATAACAAGGGGTGTGCATATAGCTGAAAGCCAAGGTTGTGGATAGCCTTTCTCTGTGATATATAATATACATACATGCATTACTTTGATTTTGTAAACAGATCTTAATATATAAATATACTCTATTTACTGTATTCATCATTCATGTCAACCTCTGTGTTGATTGTAAACAGTGTTAATGTATTGTGTTTTATCTATGATCCTTATGATGATGAATGAATATGATTTAGGTCATGTCATGCTTTCTCTCTGGTACCCCACATTGGCTGTACGATACTACTTTTTTTACTGAAAATGTTTCGATTTTAATGTCTTTTTTAAAGGAGGATGCTGATGTTGACTATATATCATTGGATCTTCATCTAATAAAATGCATCACAGTATCTTTAAGGGTCGTGGCGTTTTTTGTTTTTTTTCTTCTCGCGCTATCTCGCCCGCTCCAACAGTTGAGTTTTAAGCATTGATGGTGTTTTTCCAAGTGTGCAAGCTGCCAAGTCCATGGGCACAAATCCACCTCTATACCATCAGAGATGCAGGCTTTTGAACTGAGCACTGATAACAAGATGTATTGTCCCTCTCCTCTTTAGTCCAGAGGATGTGGTGCCCAAGTTTTCCTAGAAGAATGTTAGGAAACCAGCTTTCCACTTTGTCTCAGTTTATTTTAAATTAGCTTTGTCCTAGAGAAGAAAGCAGTGCTTCTTTGTTCATCTTCACATGTGGCATCTTCTTTGCGCTTAAAAACTTTATTTGTGAATGACTGTGATCACAGATAATGATTTTTGGAAGTGTTCCTGGGCCCAAGCAGGGATTTCCATAGCAGAAACATGCCTGTTTTGAATGCAGTGCTGCGCTAGGACCCAAAGATTCGCAGAAAACTGAGAAAATGTCCCATTTTAAGAAAAACATTAACTCACCTTTAATTTGATGGCAGCATATCTCAAAAAACTTGCGACAGGGACAACAAAAAGCTGGAAAAGTAAGTGGTACTTATAAAAGGAGCACCTTAGAGAGTTACCTATCTGGGAAAAAAAACTGCAAATTGTAGAACAATTTTAGAATAACACAAAATTGTGAAGACTAAATATCTTATCTACAGTATGTAATGTCACAAAAGCCTGTAGGAAATGGCGTGTCAATATTGACATGATGACATCATGACACAGTTACTGTAGATCTGTTGGCTGCACAACAACCCAACTCAAAGGTCATGTTTAAGTAACCAGTTTGAGATGGTTACTTTGTGGCATGGTGTGAATCAGTTATCACAGCTATCACACTGTGGTTATAGAGGGATGGATACGGTCAGCAGTATTCTAATATGACATACTATACTCTGACCCTACCATCCGAATCTCAAAGCAGGAATCGAGACTCATCAGAAAAGGGAACATTTTTACAATCATATGCTATCCAATTTTTGGTGAGCCCATGTTAGCTTCTGTGTTTAGCTGACAGGAATGACATCCATTGTGCTCTTCTGCTGGTGTAGTCATCTGCTTCAAGGCTGGATATGTTATGCATTCAGAGATGCTCTTCCGCATAGCTTGATTGTAACGAGTGGTAATTTGTTTCTCTGTTTTACATTGAAATATTTGTTTTCAGTTTCCTGGTGTTGCCATTATATAAGCAAATGTTCTGTGCAGATAAAACATGAAGCGCACAGTTGCATTCAGCCAGCAACACTCTGAACTTAATCACATAACATATTACAGTATCAACCTAATTTAAATGGAAGAGATAAAAGACTGGAGTGCAGTAACAGTTTGAAATTCACACACAGTACCAAAAAAGGCGACAGAAATTTGAATTGTAATCTAATTTTCTATTAGAAAACAAGTAGATTAAAAGCTAAAAAATGTTAATTTATTCATCTGCATGTGAAATGACAGAAAGATACATTTGTGGATGGGTGTTTCAGATCCAGGTTAGTGTCCAGAGAAACATTTGACAGAAATAGAAGGTTTGGGTCTTTTTTTTTTTTTTTTTTTAAACCTTTACATTATAAATGAGGATTTATTGTGTGTGCATAAAAGGCCCCAGTCACCCAAAGGCAACACTGTACCATAGAGCTACAGGACTGTAATGACTGTTGTGTAGTTTCTTCCCACTGATACCGTTCTTGTGTAATTAAAACATGGCTCCAATGTTGGTAATGGCGAGAAAAATTACTCATTATGAGGAGCGTGTTTGTGTGACTCGACCGGGGCTCGATGGAAGACGTGGGCACGGAGCCTGCTGCGACTGAACAGTGATATCTGCTGGTGATGACATTTTGTGGTTCCCATGGTAACAAGTGCATCATCTGTTACTAGTGGAGAACTGAGAAAACAAAACAGCAGCTTGGCATCGCCTGCATGTGTGTCTATCACTTTGATACAGAAAATACGTGCTGATGGTTCCCCTGATGTTTTCTGTGAAAATACATTTTGTGTGTTTGTGTGTATGTGCAGGACGACGATAGAGGGAGGTATAAGAGTCACACCTGTTAGTCATACATTAATCAAGCTCCTCGTCATGCTTATTGTACTTTCCAATACTTCCTCCGTGTTCTCCGCTCCACTCATATCCCACATTCCTCTTCTCCTTTTCCACCTCCCATTATCAGCCTGGATCCCGTGCTGTCCTCCCGCTTTTCCACTCCCTCTTGCTCCCTATAGCCTCGTTTCCAGTGAACCTCCTGGCTTGGCTAACCCACTCCAAATCTCACTGCAGCAGATGGTGCTGTGTTTGCATTGGGCCAGGTCTCCTAGCAACCCCGTCTCACTCCATCTCTCTTTCCTAAACCAGAGCAGTGGAGGAGTTGGTGTCATGCACTGTCTGGGTCGGCCGTGCCCACCCCTCTCGGTCTCTCAAACTGACCTGGCTGCCTCTCAGTGTTCATGTCTATGCAAAAGTAGGGCAGCGGCTGACTGTCTGGATGACTATACGTGTGCAACGAGCATAGCGCATGTGAAAAATGGGCAATGCGGGACACAGCATATGATGCGTCTCCCCCATACACACACACATAGACACAGAGAAAAAAAAATGGGATTTGTAACCCCATGTGGCCTAGATTTTACAGATGTTCACATATGTTGTGACGGCAGAGAGATAGCATCTGGGTCATGTTGGGCACAAAGACGTTTATGGTATTTTAAACTGCATGAAACTTACGAATGTACTGTATATCTGTGTGTATGTATTTTGTTTATCATCCCATGATCTAATATCCTGCCAGCATTAAAACAATGCATGCAGCAATATGTAATAAAGATGCAGCTTGCCAGGCTGCAAATACTGTGCTCTGGCCACACAATCGCCCACACACTCTACTTCATGAGGAGGACAAATGAGGACTCTCATCCTGACATCACAGCAGTCCTTTTGTTTATATGGTACCTGTGGTCCGACACACTTACACAGCTGTCTGTATACGTACCATATACTGGCTAATCTTTAAATAGATTCCCACAGAGATTACTGGAGTATAAAAACACACATACCAAACACTGAACTCAAAATAAGGGTGAAAGTGCATCAATTCATTACTTTTCTTGAGTCTACCCAGGGCAGGAGCCCAGCCACCCTAGGTCAAAGCTAATTTTTGCCACTTGTATCTGTGATATTGTTCTTTGCAGTTACTAACCAGAGCTCGTGACCATAGGTGAGGGTAAGGATGTAGATCGACTGGTAAAACAACAGCTTCACCTTTACACTCAAGTCTCTATTTACGCTGACAGACCAGTGCAATTTCCAGATCTCTGCAGCCATGGTCCCAATCCAGGAAAGGGCAATATTCCCCCCAAAAAACTGAATTTGTGATATTAACTTAAATTGTTGCTGAGATTTTGTCATGAAGTAAAGCCTTGTTATTATTTGACAAGATTTAAGGAGTTTCCATCTTGCAAAGTTGACTTTGTTATCCATCCAGGGAGCCATCATCTGCCACATGTCTGTGTTGATGTTGCAGGAGCAGTAGTCCAACCACGGACGCTCAGACCTAGGTCTCCCCAGCCACCTCCTCTGATGAGACACTGAGTTCTGTTTAACTATATCTAGCCAGTATCTCTCAGCCTCATGCATAAGCTTGAGCTTCTTCTCCACTTCTTTCAGTGGGCTGGTTTCAGTAAGGTCAGTTCCTTGATCATAAATATGCAGATGTCCTGGTGCAATGTACTGTTTATAAGGTTGAGGATTTACTTACCTGGATGATTGAGCATGCATCAAGACAGGGCTAAATAATGCTACTCAATCACACTGATCCTGGCCTGGTTAGATTGGATCTATAGCAGAGTTCTTCTGAATCACACTTACGACCAGTTTGCATTGGAAGACTCTACCAGACTCTACTAGCTTCTATGCTCCCCAGGACACACAAACCCCTCCACCAGGATAAGGTGTTGATTACTGGAGCAGGACTTGTCCCACTTTTCATCTTTCTTGTAGAACATTTTCTAGAAAAACACAGATTGCTCTCTGGCTTCAGAACCCCAGGGGTTCTCCACTCTGAAGCCGTATCTGTTGGAAAATAACATCTGTTTGAGTTGCATACAAATGATTTCACGTGACTTTTGGCTGCTATAACGACCTCAAGCACATTGAGGTGGTACTCAATTGCAATGGAAAACGACTAAAACCAAGTAGAGCAGAGTTGAGCTGTGTAGGTAAATATAACGCTTTTTACTAGTCCCTAAGGATCCCAAAGCGCTTTACATTTCAGTCATCCACACACTGGTGATGGCAAGCTACATTGTAGCCCTGGGGCGCACTGACAGAGGCGAGGCTGCCGGACACTGGCGCCACTGGGCCCTCTGACCACCACCAGTAGGCACGGGTGAAGTGTCTTGCCCAAGGACACAACGACCGAGACTATCGGAGCCAGGGCTCAAACCAGCAACCTTCTGATTACAAGACGAACTGCCAACCCTTTGAGCCACGTTCACCCCTAATCGCTCGCTTTACACTGAAGAAGCTTCTCGGATGAGAGGTGAAACGTCTTCAAGCAACCTAAAGAAGTCCAGACGCCTTTTCCTTACAGCTCCTTAGTTTACACTAGGTTATAGTGTAAAGAGCCTTTGGTAATTAGGAGGGGTTTCTCAGGCTATTACCCATCTACCCCAGCTCTTTTTGTTTAGTATTTTACCCAGCCCTGTTGTGGCGTCTCCGTGGTGTAGTGGTTAACACATTACCTTAACATGCAAAAGATCCCCAGTTTGAGACCAAGAGGAGACACAAACCCAGCCTCAAGTGTTCACAAACTAATCTAGTTCTGGATAAATGGGAGGGTGATGTCAGGGAGGGCATTTGGTGTAAAATCTGTGTCAAATCATACATGCAGATGGAAGCCTTCTACTGTGGAAACCACTAAATGCTCTAATATAGATTTGTAGCATTCAAACCAAGGATTTTCTGTTTTCAAATAGTTGTGTGCTAAACAATTTTCTCTTAAACAAGCAAATTATTATTTTCATCCTTTGGTTTGATGAATTTTTAAAAAAAAAGCCATGCAAGGTGTAAATCACTGAGGTTCAGAAGCCCCAAAACAAGCTAAGCTCCAGGTGCACATTTACTGAAGAGACATTAAAGTCTTACCGACTTTCTGAACGCACTCTTATTTCCCCAAATTATTCCTTTAAGCAAAAGTGGTTGTGGGTTTTTTTTTTTTTTATGGCACACGTTTGCTGCCATGCTCTCGACTCTCTAATGGCTCCCAGAAAATCATCCATCACGCACGGACAAGCAAACCCACCCAAACAAAGACACACACACACCGCTGTGACACTTAAGTATTGCTGAGGGAGAACACACAATAAAAAAGGCAGCTGCAAGCCATGTTATAATGCCCCTGTCCCCGATTAATTGCTTTCATTTACTTTTCCAGCTGTGGCACACAGACAACACAAATTATTAATCCTTCTCCTCCAAGTGTAGTAGCATGATGCTCAACAACCCACAGCTTCACATGTGCAGTGCTGTGTAACTTTTTGTTCACTCGCCCTAAATAAAATCATGCTGCCTCATGTCTAAAATGATCTGCGGTGCTGGTAATCAATAGGAAGACAGCAGATTGTTTGCACCAGCATCTAAAAGCTCCTTCTGTGGCTTTTCCTTCTTTTTGGAGGAAATTACTGCCCCCCCCCCTCAAGGGAAGCAAAGTGCCGCCTGCTTGTTTGTTTACTTGGGTTGAAGTACCTGCAGGCCCCAACAGAGCGAGGAAGGTTTTTTTCTTCCCCACTCATATCTATATCAGACACACAGGCCAAGGCTGGAGAGCAACGAGGGAGGCGAGCACAAAACAATGAAAAGGCCTTCAGTGAGGCTGGCCTGAGTGATGACATTTGCTGTTAAGGGACCTGACAGTCTTGCTCTAAAAACAGCAAAAAACTTTGAGACAGTTTTAAAGCACAGGAGCAGTTCGTCTTAGAAATCTTCCACAACATACATTTCACTGCTTTACAGTGCATTGAGGTCGTGTAAAACCTGGGCAATCTTAATGGATTAAACTCTGTATAAAGTCTAGCGATGGGGCGCTGAATTATCTAATGATCTCACCCACTCTCTTGTTTTGTAGCAGTTAAATACACATGATATCCTTCTGTGATCCTCGATCACACAGATATTTTTTCTCCAGGTTTTCTGAAGGTCTTTCAAAAATTTTCTGGTAAAACCATACACCGACTGATGAAACATTCAGACGTAAACAATGTTAACTCAACTGTGTTATTAGCAGCTTCATCATCAATTGTTCCCATTTCTTTACCTGAATCTATGAAAAATGCCCAAAAAATACCTGTTTTACAGGTATACAATTTTATTTTTGGACCAAGAAGGTAATTTCCAAAGTGCTGTTAGCTAAAAAAAACCCAAAAAACAGCATATCTCAGCAGAGTGTGCAGTGTATCCCTAAACAATCAGAGGAAGCTAGATAAGTAGAGTGTGTTAACAGCCATTCTTAAGGGAGGAGATTTAGGGAGAAAAGGCTGACGTGGGCCAAACTACATAAGAACTGGACAGAAAATCAGTGGCAACAGGTCTGATGAACTGATGAATACAAATTTGAAAACTTTGGTTAAATTTAATTCAATTTTATTTGTACAGCGCCAAATCACAACAACAGTCGTCTCAAGGCGCTTTATATTGTAAGGTAGACCCTACAATAATACACACAGATAAAAACCCAATAATCATATGACCTCCTATGAGCAAGCAGTGGGAAGGAAAAACTCCCTTTTAACAGGAAGAATCCTCTGGCAGAACCAGGCTCAGGGAGGGGCAGGTGGCTTTGACCGTCTGTTGGGGTGAAAGAAGGAAAACAGGATAAATGACATGCTGTAGAACAGACCCAGGGATTACTAACAAGTATGATTCAATGCAGAGACGTCTGTTAACACATAGTTGCTGTGTCCAAATTCACCAGCCGCTCACTTCCGCCCTACCCCACCTCACGAGGACCCAGTCGACGTAGATCCCGTAGGTCTGGTCCTCATGAGGATGCAACCCATGAATTTGGACACGGCTAGTGAGTGAGAAAGGTGACTGAAGAAGAAACACTCAATGCATCATGGGAATCCCCCAGCAGCCTACACCTATTGCAGCATATCTAAGGGAGGATTCAGGGTCACCTGACTATATGATTTGGCAAAAAGGAAAGTTTTAAGCCTAATCTTAAAAGTAGAGACAGTGTCTGTCTCCCGAATCAGAACTGGAAGCTGGTTCCATAGAAGACAGGCCTGAAAACTGAAGGCTCTCCCTCCCATTCTACTTTACAATACTCTAGGAGCAACAAGTAAGCCTGCAGTACAAAAGCGACGTGCTCTAATGGGGTGATATGGTTCTATAAGGTCATTAATTGGTTCAGGTCAGGAGAAAGGTACATCAGTGAGTGTCTACAGACATCTGTGAAACACAGTGGAGGCTCTGTTGTGGTTTGAAGCTGCATTTCACACAGTGCTGTTGGAGTTTTTAAAGGAATTAAGAATGCAGAAAAGCACCATCAGATTTTGAGCCACCATTTAGTTTTGTCAGCATGACACTGATCCCTGAATAAGAGATCATTTTGACGCACTGTGTGTTTGCACACGTCAGTAAATCACTGCACATATTTTCTATTTTCCTAACTAGAAAATAGAATATATAAATATAAAAAGAAGTGAGGGGTAGGTCAAGACTGGATTTAATGTTTCGTTTCATGTAACTAATGAACTGAAATGGGGACAATGTCTAATTTAATGAGCTACTTTTAGAAGATTGAGTTAAGAGTGTATGTTTTTACTGATCTTTAGAGAATTTATTTTGCTTGGTGGAAGAGGCACTGTGTATCCCTTAAATTTGCTTTAAATGAACGACAATCTTCAGAATTACTACAACTGCTTACAGAGATAAACAGCTAAATGACTAATTCATACAAACAGTATCGCACTATAAATAATCATCCTAGTGGGTGACACTGAAATTGCTGCCAAAAATAATGAGTCACCTGAAGCGTTTTCTTGTCTTACTAACATATCAGCAGCCTGAGTCTGCCAGCCTGCTCGTCTCTTCCCTTCGTGAAAACATTGTCAGGCAAACGGTAGATTGGTTTAGATGGAAAAGCTGTTCAGTGAACTGCTCCGCAGCTTGTACAGTCAGCTGTTGTGATGTGGACTGAAGTGTTTAAGAAGGTGAATAATGCCAAAGGTTAGGGTGTAAAGCAGCATAGGCCTAAATCCTGCTCAGTGCACTCTCTGACCTCTCCAGCACACAACGTAGCAACCATCGAGTGCAAAATAATGTTTTAGAGAGGCAGTAAAACTAAAATAAAATGCAACGTTTCTGCCACAGCACAAATTTTAATTACAGATTTGGAAAAAGCGGGCCGACTCTGGTTCTATGCGATCATGTTGCTCTCATTTTGTTGTGACAGCTTCTGAGGGGTCAGGGAGGCTGCTGAGAAAAGCCGGGCCTGCTGACAAAGGCAACATTGACTCTCTCAACCACAGAAATAAATCATGTGATAGAATTGTGTTTAGAAGATGATAATAGACTGTGGCTGTTTACTCTTAGATAGAAAAGGGTGATTTATGAGTCTGCTTATTACAAAGACTGAAGACAGCCTGTGTGCAAAGATAAGTAAATTGACTAGCATCTTCACACCTAACTCAATGTAACCTCCCTTAAACCACTATATAAGACTTAAAAATAGGTTTTAAAAAAACAAACATTTAACCTTCTTTACCATTGAAAAAGTATCATGTTCTCCCTTTAATTTAAATCTCAGAAGTGTTAGGTGAAGAAGGACATAACTAATGTCATACTTTACCTTGACTTTAGAAAATATGAGTTCTAGGAGTTGTAGATCTGCAGCTAAAATGTGTAGTTGTAAAAACTAAATGGGTGGTTTCCCTGGTAAAATCTGTCCCCCTGGGAACAATGGATGTAGAGAAAATGTTCCACAAAAGTACTTGTAGAAGAGTAGTTGTTACTAATGTAACTCTAGTTCTATGAGTAAGCGTGTAATCGCCCTTTATGAGAAGTGGCCAGTCCCTGCATTGTGAGAAAGTCCAAAGTGGGCAGTGGTGCATTTTTTTTCTATCAAATAATATTGAACTTTAATTCAAGTAGTTTTACTAAAATGAAATACGCATTAACTGTTTAGGGAATTAAGGCCTTTATGCAGCAGGTGTGTAAAATTCATGCAAATATTTCATGTGCGAAAAATATTTTTTCACACCAACCACATAATTTATTTGCTTTTGCAGTATCCTTTGAGTCATTGTTTTATTTGCACTATGAGATGCTGTCTGATCAGTTAATAAAAGTGTCTCTCTTGATTGTAGACTTATTCATAAAAAAATATTTTATATGTTAAAAATACCTTTGTACTCATCTATTTTTAATGCAGCCGTTCACACTGACCGCATAAGGATAAATTGTAGCATTTATTTTTTTTCAGATGAAGATGTAGAAGACTCTGTTAACAGTCAGATGAACTCAAATTTTCCATTTGTTCTTTCTCTTGATTAAAAACATCAGGACCAGCTCATCATTGCTTGATGTTGATTCCATTTTCTTGCTTCTCTTAAAAACAGTTTTTGCTTTCACAAAATTCATAATACTTTTGGTGTGTAACGCTTTTATAACAGCACAAATTGACATCTGAAGAATTCTGAATTTTGCGTAATTTTTTTCACGTTTTATTTTTTATACTCAGCTCCCCATATTTAGAGGTTCAAAAGTAACAGAACAAATATAAATAATGTTTTTAATACTTATTATTTTCAGTGGCACCCTGGTCTAGACTCCTGGTGTGTTTGCGTTTCCTCTTTTGAGCTACTCTGGCAGGCTTGTGCTGCAGCCACCTTCAGTTGCTTTTTGGCTTCAGTTTTGTCTTCTGTAACTGAAAACTGCTCTTTTGGGTTTGGTTCAGGCAACTGACCGAAGATTACCAATTTCCTTGCTTTGAGAACCCTTCTGGCTGGTTTTGCAGCATGCTTTGAAGCTTTTTCTAATTATTTCTGCAGTATTTTTATGGATCTGGGCAGAGAGTAAAGCCCTAGTTCTTAAGTGCAACTGGTTTGTACCTTGTTGCAAGCGCTCTGTATTTACATTCATGAATGTGTTCCAGACTTTGTTAAATGTTAAGGATTTGTGTAAACAACCACGGCAGACCCGATGGCATGAACATGCTTTTCACTTTATTAATACACACAGCAGCACCTCAAACCGCGTCCCTCCACAATTTGTTAACCGTAGGAATAACTCTGTGATCATCAACTTTAGTTGTCTTCTGTGGTTTTTTAATTCTTTTGGTATAGCTCAGCTGCTCAACCAGACTGTTGATTTGGAAATAAAAACAGATTTGTACGAGACCAGCTGTGAAGCAGCTTTAAGGGAGAGGTCTGCACTGCATGAGGCCTTCAAATAAGAAATTAATGAAGCACATTAGCAAAACAAACACACGCAAACAAAAGGAATCTCCACCACGTGCACAGGGTACAACAGTGGCTTTAGTTTTGTGTGCAATTATCTGTCACCAGAAGCTCTTTGGAAAAAATAGGTTTCTCTGAAAGCACTATTGTTTACCAATTACTCTTCTTGGCAGTTTCACAAAGCTTTGTGCAGGACCTGCTATATGTTGTATGCTTTTATTCATTCCTGCATAACCTACTACAATTCAGTTTATCTCCGTCTGTGTGAACAACCATGCTGAACCTGTCAGTGTAAACACTGATCTAAAAAATGCTGCATACGTGGGGCTGCTTGGTCCCTGCTGAATCCTCAGACAGACTGAGGTTGTGCTGCTGCTGCTGCTGCCAGGAGACCTGTTGTAAGAGACTGCAGAGGCTATAAATAGCTCAGCCCTGTCTTTCTCACAGGCACCACCCACTACATAACCCATGTGACAGAACAGCAGCACAAAGCAAAACAGTACAGCACCGCTGAACACTGAGCTACATTTTAATCAGTGCTCTGGTAACCTGCTCACTGCTGATGGAAGTGATACTGACTCACTGAGAGGGGAGTGGAACAACATGTACTGTAGGGCTCTTCAAAGAGAGAGAGAGAGATGCCTCTTTGCCTGTAGAGA
>VUQR01020390.1:0-13672 GCA_015108515.1 Hemichromis elongatus
ACACGGGTTCCCATGCTTGTCCGTTATCGAAATATTTCCGTCCTCCAACTTAAGGAGTACAAAGGTTCCGCTATGTGGCTATATAGCAATGACTGTAGAAAATTAATTTCGTTAACCAAATATGATGGTGTGACAGTGATTTAGAAATCTTATAACAAAAACATTTTCCTAATTAAATGACCTGTGTCGTGTGATTCCCGAGGTTTGTTTTGGGGTTTTTAAAGTGTCTAAAATCTGTTTCTATCTGTAAATACCCTGCAGTCATTAGTGCTTACATTTGAATAAAGAAATGACTTGTTTTATCTGCGTGATTGTACTAATAAATTCAGTGCTTTTTGGAAACCTCCATTTTTAACCTCAATGACACTTTCAAAAGTCCCTTTGCCAGAAACTAATTACGGCTTCTACATTGTGCCTCAAAATTGCTTCATTTAAATCATGATTGCTGTATTTGAAATAGACTGTATTGTAACAATCATCGAGTCGATAGATTAAATAGAGACTTTAGGTCACTTTTTGGCAGGATGGCAGATTTTAGTTCCCCCAACAGTGCTTTCCTTCCCTGAATAATGATATGGTGCCTAAAGAAACTGGAATGAATGTCTATCCATGTTATCAATCTCATGAGTTAATTATTTTCCATTACAAAACATATATACAGATGAGAATCAGCATGGTGAATGTGATCAGGATATATAGAAAAAAGTGGATTTTTAATGGCTCAGTGTTGTTATAAGGACTTTTCAGGAACTCATGTCTTCACAAACACACAGTGGAAATAAATCTTGAACTTTATTGTAATAGCTGACAGTCTGTAGCTAGTGTAATGTACTCATGATGAAATATTTGCAGTACCACCCTCCTATCTGCTTTCAAATAACATGAAAATGTGTGAAGGAAATGGCAGCCTATAAATAACAGCAGCTGTTAATCTGGCAGTTTTAAGACCAGCTGGGAACCTGATAAATGTGTCCCCAACAAGTACTGCAGTCATTTGGTGTTTTGGATATAAATTTAAGTAGCAGTTACTTGATTGAAGAGAACATGCTTGTGGCAATACATTTATTGATGTATAAAAATAAATAGATACATATCAGATATTCTTTCACTTTTAATTAAAATATACAAGGATAAAAACAATGAATATAAATTGCCCGTTATTTAAAAAAAAAGAAGAAAAAAAGCTGGATCAAGAGTTTCTTTAACTTTAATGAGTTTGTGTGATTTCTCTGAGGTAACAGTGCATAGTTGTTTTGTTTTTGTAGGAAAGCTGAGTGAATTTAAACTGTCACATTTTTTTTGCTGCTTTAATTTTTTTTCCAAAAAATGCATTAAATAAATAAAATAGATCACATCCTGAACACAGAAACAAGCACAGTGTGTCCGTCCGATGATTACAGCAGAAGTGTGTTTGTCTCATATTTAGTCCAACAGCAGCGCCCCATTATTGAGGCAAGCTTCAGGTTTCTTTAACATTCATATCTTTGTTTAGTGACTACAGATAAAAAAAAAGTTGATTTGACAGTTCGCACGGAGGATCCACTTTGTTTAGGCAGTCTTTAATCTTCAACGAGGTACTTATGCAGCTCCGATTTCAGGGCTGCAATCTCCAACCTCTCATCCTCATCTTCCTCCTCGTCATCCTCAGGCAGAGTGTGCTCCCCACCGTCTGAAAACGAGCTCTGCCTGATGTATCCCTTAGGACTGGATTCTTGGTGCTGCGGTAAGCCTGTAAAAAGATCAGAGGCCCCACAGTATAATAAAGATAGCTAACCATTGTCAGTTTAATCTGCAGGTTCTCAAACTGTGGTGCAGGTGGAAAAGGAAAATATAAGAGTTGAATTTGTATTAAATTTCGAGAGGGGAAAAAAAATCAAAATGCTCTGATGTTATTGTGCTGACCATTATTTCACTGAAATTGTACTTATTTTACTGAAATTGTTTCCACCTCCTGAGATGGGGCATATCAGAAAAAGTCTAACACCCACCAGTCCAGAAGAACCATTTAAGAGTACTCACAGCAGCTCAGATTTTCAGGAACCACGTCTGCCCAGGTGTACTCTAACAGAGAAATGGGCTGGCTGATCCAGGACTGCAGCAGCAGTTGGTCTAAAGTCATTCTCTGAGTTGGGTTAGGGTTCAGCAGCCCGTGTAACACATCATCCAGCTCTGAGAGAGAGCGCACAGAAAAACTTCAGCATCTGACTGTACAAAATCTTCACTAAAAACTCAAAGGATCGTATTTAGTGAAATTAAAAACAGCGGCTGTGTACCTGGAGAGAGACGATACGGGGGATTTAGTTTGGCATCCAGAATCTCACCCACGTCACAGAAGGGATTCTCGCTGAAAAGCAATGTGTAGAGCAAAACCCCCAGAGACCACATCTCCAGCTCTGGACCTTCATAGCTACAAATAGAAGCCCACTTATGAGAGAAGCCTATACAGTGGTCCCTCGTTTATCGAGGGAGTTACGGTCCAAAAATAACCCACGATAGATGAAATCCACAAAGTAGCCAACTTTATTTTTTACAATTATTATAGATGTTATAAGGCTGTAAAACCCCTCACTACACGCTTTATACACTTTTCTCAGATGGCATGAACATTTAAACACTTCATTCTTGTTTAAATACGCAAAGTTCAAACCTTCGTAGAAAAAAAAGCCCAGTATTATAGAATGAAACCAAAGACACCCGCCGTTACCTTTATGGGCGGAAAGGTCGTCAACATTGTTGTGTTTGTTGGGAGAAAACTTACAAACATACAGTACAGCACTTCAGAGTCACACTGCTAGTGATCGAAATTTATGTAAATTTGACAAGCTGAAGCTATTCTGTACTGTACAGGAGACATGGCATGAGACTGATTGACAATGGTCTACAGCCAATCAGGACGCAGAACAAAATGCGCTGTAAAAAAACAACAAAAAAAAGCAGCATGCAAAATTGCACAAAAAAAAAATTAAAAAAAAAAAAAAAAAAAAGAGAATTAACAGATATTGTATACTCACGGATTTCCCTGCAGCACCTCTGGGGAGCAGTACTCCAGCGTGCCACAGAAATTATAAAAGAGCTTCCCAGGAGTCATTATAGCAGCAGAGCCGAAGTCTATCAGTCGAATGTGAAAACATGTGTCAATTATGATGTTCTCATCTTTTATGTCCCTGTGAAGGATGTTCTTAGTCCTCAGATAGAAGACAGCTGCCACAAGCTGGGAAGACACAAAAGCTGCATTTGAACAAGAAACAAATCAACACTTCATGTCACATTTATGAGCCCACTCTCCTGACACGGTTGTATTTTTCAGGCCGCGCGCATACCTGTCTGAATATGTAGCTCGCAAGGGGCTCATCGAGCCTCGGCTGCATGTCTATAAACTCAAAAAGGTCCAAACCATCTCCGTGTTTCTCCATCACCATCTGAAAGTAACTCCCATTCTCAAACACCTCCAGCACCTAGTGACACCAACACAGGTGTATGATGTGAAGCAACACAGTTCACTATTAAAAAGACATTATTCTGGAAACTTTGCGACAGGGTCATGTGATGCAAACTGCACAGCGACCTTAACGATGTTATGGTGCGTCACTCGGGTCAGTATGGCGATCTCCTGGCTCACTCGCCCTAACATTGGGTCGTCTACCCAGCAGTCGCTCACTATTCTGGCCTTGCTGATGAACTTCACAATTACCTGCAGGTTTTTTAAAACAGGTCATAATGTCATCCTCTGAAAAAAACAAAAAACGACATATACAAACAACTAAACCCCCCAAATTTTGTTCTTACTTCTTGCCCATCACAGCGCCTTACTGCCTTCCAGACAAATCCAAAGGCTCCTTTACCGACAGCTTTGATCGGCTTGTACTCTTCTTCAAACTGCCCATCACAGGCTTTAGACTGCTCGAGGTCCATGGTGGAGCGCAATGCTTCCCCCTGACTGGCCTCACCAATCCTCTGCATGAAGGAACGAGTAAATGATCACCAAGTTAAAAGCACAACTGCCTCTCATGAAGTGAATTAAAATATAAATAAGATTTAAAAAACAAAAAAAAAACATGCTTTATACTCAAGATCTTTACAGCCACTGACCTCTCCCAGACTGCCTGCTGTTTGATCTTGCAGTGATTGATCTGTTTGCGACAACGCCCCCTGCTGGCTGACTCTGCACATCCACACGCAGAAAATGGAGCTTCCGTCTGGGAGGTTAGTCCCGCACACATCACACAACACATCTGGACACAAGGAGAAAAAAAATACTTGTTGCTTTGCATTCGAGTTTTAGGAGGAATCTAAAGGACAGTAATGACTTCAACACCAACCTATTCTTGTGCCGTCTCTGTGGTATCCACTTCCTTCAAATCGCCCCTCCACTATACACGTGGCATCTGAGGACTGGTGGTGTCCATACACCTTCTGTTTCTTGGGAGTTGATGTGGCAGGCATATCTGTCAGTGACTGAATCCCAGTAGTCGCTTGTTCACAGCCCTCTTGGCCTTTTCCTTGATGAATTGTAGAGACAGCTTCCCAGTGAACTTGCTCACCCTTTTCAAGTTCTTCAGCTGAATTGTTTCTGGCCTCCACAGCAGCGGCGTCCCCAGGCTCACTGGGCTCAGCTTCCTGGTCAGACAGCACCACGCATGGGGAGGGAGTCCGCAGGAGCTCGGCTGTATCGCATGATGCCACAGAGTGTTGGTTGGCATTGTTGCCTCCTCCGCCACCGAGCGGCTCTAAATTACCGCCCAGGTCTAGCTCTGCTAGGGCCCGGGTAACCAGATCACCATTGCTGTTTAGGTCCAGAAAGACACTGGCTGAGTCCACTGCTTGGGCCAGATCAGAACCACCGTGGCCAGCAAAATTTTCACAGAAGCCAGAAGAAGACCTGGGAAATTAAATAAAAAACAAACAAACAAACAACAACAACAAAACATTGTTACATGAAAAATATATTTGTAAAGGAAGGAAAGGGCTAAAGCTGAAATACGGAAAGAAATTAATAAATGTTCTACAGTGGAATCAAATACTTTATAAAAACATAAAGAAACACATCCAGGTGTTAGTATATCAAATGATATGTGAAATGAGTGTTTCGAGTTTTCTTTGAAGTCTCACTAAACAAAAAAAGAAGGCATGCTCAATTAAAAAATGGCTTATACAGTCAAATAAGGTGCTGCCCCACTAAAGACGCCAAAAATATGAATGAGACAGCGTTTCTAAGCTACAGGCTGAAACTCGTCTGTTTCTTCCTGCCATCGTGTGATATTTTAAAGCATGATATACGTAACTGTGTGCGCTGACATTCTCATTAGCATCTTTAGATTCTTTGAAGTTCAAACCAGGAACGTTAGAGGCTTTCAGGGCCTCCTTTTACCCCCATAACTCCCCTCACCGGCTCTCCATTGAGATGACCTCGAAGCTCGAGTCCTCAAACACAGAGGCAGATGAACGACGATCTTTTCCCACATCAGGAGGTTTGTCGTTGATCCTATCAACAGCATGTCCGTTCTCAGCAGGAAAGTCTAGAGAAGAAAGAAAAACATTCATTGTACACATGTACTTATAGCGGAGCCATTTATATAAAGAAAACAGCAGAGCTACGTCACACCTGGGATATTCTCAGTGGCGGGTTCATCTTTTTTCTGAACCTCATTGCCCGGCTGCTGTTCTCTCATATGATGTGATGGTTCAGTGGGAACAGAGCGGCAGATGTCTTCATCAGGAAGTTCCACCCAGGTAAAAGTCTTGAGGAGTGCCTGAGTAGTATCTGCACTGTCTAGCTGGCTACTGCACGGCGCTACCTGGGCAGCTTCTTCCATCAGCTCTGCAGTGTTATTGGCCCTGAGGAAAGACGGGCTGTTTCAATCCAATTCTTTTCTTTCCACGCCAACTTGGATCACACAAGAAAGCTACAGGCAAACTGCAGCGGCAAAATATTTACTGAAAACTTATTTGAAGTCTCCACTAGAAAACAAAAATGTATATGCAGAACAGCATTCTATGCTGTGGATGTCTTACTTTTTGGGGTTGGAACATGCTGCAAGTATAAAACACAAAGCACTTCACCTTACAAGCACTGCTAATAGCATATACAAGAACGAATGCCTTAACTCCCAGCTCATTTGTCCCTGCAGTTACATTTTTAGTGAGTGAATGAGTATTTCCCTGTTTATTTCCCCCACAGGCTAAAGATTTAGGATTTATGCAAGTTTCTATCTGCATGCTGTAAATCATAAACGCTTAGCTTAAATAAAAGCTTAGTACTGAAATACATATTATGTATAAAAGGTTGGTAAACAATAATATCCATTTGGAACAACTTAATGATGTATTACTATTTCTTCACTTTCTAAATAAGAGGCTCTATATTAGAAATCTCTACTTTTTATTTATTTTTTTAAATACCAGGCATGCTGTGACATTATTTGTCCAACAGATGGCAAACGAGAAGACTTTTAACACTTAACCCACACTGAGATATTCCAGCATCACAATCATTCATGAATCAATCATGACTGTGAAATTTGGGGAAAACATTCTAGTGACAAAAGCTTTACGAGTCTAATTCAGATAAAAGCTTTAGGGGGGAAAAACAAAAACAGAAAGGAGAGAAACGATGAGCAGTCACAGATAATCTAACAGGGGAAAGATGCAGTTAATGTTTCAGTGTCTGTTGAGTAGTTGGAGACACAGTGAGACTATTAGGCTTGACCAGTGAGGTGGAGTGCCTTTCAGATTTACTGCAAAGCACATTAAATATACATGCAGCCTGCGGCTTTAAGGCACCTGATTGTCTCGACAGCAGCTTTTGTCTCTCCAGCATTTCAGAGTACACAAACTCATTATGTTTAAAGTCTACAGTGAATTCCAATATCTGCTAGAATATAACCTCCTGTCAGAATTAATCACCATCATATCTAAGACTACTAAAAGCCTCAGATATGACTTACCAGATAAAGTCATTGATACACATTAAAATCACGGAGCCTGTGAGCTGGATGATTTTAATGTGCCCGCGTACTTACGTAACCACACGTGTTGAGGTGACTGCAGGAGGGGAGAGGGTAGACAGAGCGCTGCCCTGTTTATCCAGCATCGTGCTGGTGCCAGTAAAGATCCTGCCTCTCCCTGCTGAAGTCCTTTCCAGAGCAGCTTGGTGCACCATGGCCATGTCTCCTGCCACCAGCGAGGATGGGTCTAAAGTTTAAATAAGAAATGAAACTATTAAGTATTGCACAGTTGAAACAAATAATACTGCATGATGGGTAAAAATCAGCACCTTAAAAAAAAAAAAGAAAAGAGAAAGAACTCAAGATACAAGCAAACATATTCCAACACTCACCATACTTTCCTGATATTCTGGATGCTGCTGGACTTTTAGGGGCCTCTGCATGAGATTCAGAGAAGGATCTGGCTTTTCTGTCCGAGACCGACATCCAACCAAAGAAACCGGGGATCAGGAAAGTAATGTTCTATAGATAACAAAACAGCAATATCTATGAGGATCGGCTGATACTCAGTCCAAACATCCATGTTCAGTAGTCACATTGGCTGACCTTCCCTAGCAGCTCGTCCTTGCTGTAGCCAAACAGACTGAGGGCCAGGTGGCTGTGGATGCTGATGATAGAACCATCAGTGCGGAGCAGAAGGAGACCGCTGACAGGCGCAAACACCCAAACTGTTCCAGAGTATTCTAGTGCCGGGCTGACGGTGTTGTCCACATTGACGTCTGTGAAAGTCCAAGCATATGTTCAAAGTGCACAATTAGTTAAAGAAAGCAGAAATCATATATGATTATAGAATCTATTTATAGCATTGTCAAATGGGTTGGGGGGGTATCAGTGAATTTATTGCCTTAAAACAATAAATTCACTGACTGAGGATACTAATCACTATAATGTTCACTATAGTGGCACTAACATTAAAGCTGCCTGAAAGCTGCCAATGCAAGCACCATATCTGATCTATAAAGGCCGCATTAGTATATTTAAAACTTTAACTTTAAATTGTCCAGGAAAATCCCCAAAATGTAAAACCTACATCTCCATAGGACGGCAAGGAGTTTAAATGTTAACAGGAGTGTACAGCACAACACAGTGAGTTATGCACCCACACACCCACTGGGTGCACAACAATGAGTATGTTTTTAGTCTATTGGTCACACCTTTGTCCTAGAATCTAAGCAATCTACCTGATGAGGATGACATTTCAAGGCTGTCATTGAGGTATATGTAGCCAGTCCCATTAAGCTGTTGGTGTTTCCCACACTGCACTGCCCCTTGAAGTTTAACACACAGCGGGACTGCTGCACCTTCTCTGCTTCTACCACACACTCGCTGAACCCTCATCATCTGAAAGCAGGATAGAAAAAAAAGAAAAAAAGAAAGTACAACAGAAACACTTAAAAAGGGATATAAGTTTCTTTTGATCTGTGCCACCAAAATGTCAGAGCAGCACATTGATAAAAAGGGTCTCGGAAGCAGAGGTTAAAATTGCGAGTTTTCCTTAGCTGAGCAGAACAGTTCAAAAGTGTGCTTACTTTGGGCAGTGCATGACTGCAGAGGGGGATTTGTAAAGAGGGGATTAGCTCCTTCACAAAAACTCCTTTTAAGTCCTCGGGATGATGGTATCCATGGAGATTAGCAAATGCCAAATCACAGGTTAGGATTCTGCCCTGAAAATGACAAATGTACATGTCTAGGGCTAGACATTATCTTACATTTGTAAAAGAACGCTAAATAACTGTGTACTTACATCTCTTGAAAAGGACAAAAAGGAAGACACCCTTTCCACATTTTCCATCACGAGAAGGAGGTGCTCTTCATTCTGTGACTGTCTGTAGGTGTACACTGACACTGGCACCTCTCCAGATAAAGTCAGGGCATCCACCTGCCAAAAAAACAAACAAAACCCCCCAAAACAAATGAAATAACTAAATCTATGGTGTAGATTAAAGAAATCTGACTCAATGCCTCATGCTCTTTTGAGAAATTTCATACCACTTTTCCGGATGATGCTCCAACAGTCCCATCAACTAGTGGAAAATCCTCCTCCAGTGCTTCTTCCAGGACCTGACTGGTTTTCTTTAAGAGGGAAGGCAGCTTTTTTCCAACCAGCTCTTCAGTTGTGCACTGAAACAGTTTGCTGGCCTGTTCATTTGCTGACATAACCTGAAATTAAAAAAAGTACATAAATAATAAAGTCAGCAGCTCCAAAAGTTGAAATGCTGGTCATCCTATGCTGCAAATCAACCTCTCCTCACATTAAGTCAACAACACAGTACCTTTTTAGTTTTATGGTTGACAGTTAGAAGGACTTTGTTTGGGTTGAAGGCAGAGGGATACCCCGGCAGGCCAAAGTCACCAGACATTAGCTGACTGAAGAGCATCTCCTCTCTCTCTGACATAGTAGACAAGTGTGGCAAGGAACCAGCTTGGGAAGAAGGAAGCAAACTACACATCTGGCGGTTTTTTGTCGCCACAGAAGATCCAACGTCAAAATTATCACCTGTAGGACAAAGTTGTGTTATAAGCTGATTTAAATACACTTATTCCCTTAGTTTAAGAACACAAGCCAATCAAAACCGTCAGTGATGGGGGGCGTCTTATCAAAACTGACTGGACTTAAATTCATTAGCGCAGCATTTCTGTTGGTTACAGCCAACACAGCTGAAACGTACCTGTCAGGGAAGAAGGATCATAACGACGCCGAAAGGCTAAAAGCCTCTCCTTATACAGAGGTCTGCGAGTACATGGGTAGGACCTGTTCAGGTCAAAGTCATCTTCCAGGTGACCAGACGAGAAGTCGGGAACCACACAAATAGTTTGTCCTTTAACAACGATGCTTCCGGTAGCCGCAAAACGATTCTCAGTTGACAGCGACATTGTTGTTGTTATCTAGCTCGCGTTGATAATAGCTGACTCAAGTATAAATGACAGAGAATCAATGGTTGCAGCAATTACAGTTTAATATCACAGGCTAAGTTTGTAGTTTATGCAACAAGACATGTTTTATTAATAATATCTACGCTGCTCAGATACTGCAGCATTCAACACTCACCTCAGCTCGTTTCCTAGTTGATAGGCACGGCTGCTTGAGTGGATGCCAGTTGACAAGGTAACGTTACATGCACTGCGCACTGTGGCTAACTAGCCATTTGCTAACTTCGCTGCTAACAATTTCTTCTGCACGGTCAGTTCTGATTTGTGTTGTATTACCGACGTTTTCTCGGGTTGACGTTTTAGACTATACTCGAAGTCGACGTCAGCATCCAATTAGGTCATCCTCGGTTAAACGTTCATTTTATTAATGTAATATTATTTCGCTGAATGCGGCAATGTCTTTTGTAAACCGCGGGCTTCAAGCGCCAGTGGAGTAGATGATTTCAGGACGTCTTCTGGAGCCAATCAAACGTCCAGCTACGAGCTGGGAAAAGTTCATTGGATAATTAACCCGGAACAGCCCGCCTTTGTTACCAGGGCAACACAGTAACGCAAAAATAATTACTGCTGCATTCAAGTGTCGTATAAATAATAGAAAAAAGGGCTTTACGAGTTCACGTAAACGGTCACTATAAATAAATTCATATGTTGTTTCCACGTAAACGCACGCAAACACACACAAAATGTCTGGAAAATCGCATTAGCACGACAAATAAAATAAAATAAATAAAATAGGGTAAATGTATGAGTAAAGTAAAGCTTATGCAATTTCTAGAGGGAAAATATGGGCATTATTTTATTACAAAGCGAGAAAATACAAATTAACGCTATGAGCAAATAAATACATAAATAACTAAAACAAACAAACAAAACAGCAGAAGCATGAGATTATTTTGCTTAAATTGCAGTTTATATTCTAAGGGAACAATATTTGATGTATTGGCATTTGTTTAAAAAACATAAGGCATCCATAACATCAATAGAAAAAAGTTGTATACATTTAAAACATATCACATCAGAATGATTAACTTTTTTATTTTCATGTATCTGATGAACAACACCAAAGTACATGTCTGAACAAACATAACAAAGATAATCCCATTACATAAAGATGGCATCTGGGAGAAGTTGGGCAAAAATTCAGCAAGTTCCAGGTGCAGTTACTGCAGGGGTCCATATGGTGTAATTTTTTAATTTAATTTTTTTTTTTTTCCCACTGGCTACATGGCTTTTTGTTTGTTCAATTCACAAGCACCCCCTTAGATTAAACAAATGTTTTAGTCACAACACAAACCAAAGTTAAACGAATCAGACATGATCACTACTGACAGAAAGTCCAGCAGAGAACAAACTCAAATGGGTCAAAGGGATGCAGTAGGAAAGTACCCTCTGCAGTGCTTTTGCATAAGTGAACCTGATCAAAATAACAAAACAAAAACCCCCCCAAAAAACCAAAACCAAAACCGAAATATAAGGAGGCAGAAATCTCATTCTGACATAGCTGCTTATTAAGGATATATATTTATATATAACAGTCTGTACAGATGTTTTGAAACATGTTTTTGTTAGAATTAGCTCTCTCGGTATTACCGAAAAATGCTGTGAGCATAATTTCAGTTCATCTAGTACTGAAACAGTTTATCATGATGACGGACCAGCTCCAGCTGCAACAGGGACTGTTTATCCAGTTTGCTGACACCAGGCCCAATTTTTTTTACATCATTGCTCTTTTTTTTTTTGCACTCCAAAACACATCTAGTACATTTGAGTTCTATAATGCACACATTTTGATACATACCCTCTTTTGCTTTGCAGTTGGTCTACTTACTGAGCTTTATGCGATGCTTATGGGGTAGCATGTTCCTCTAAGTTTTTGTTTCACCTACACTGAGAGTAATTTGAGCAAACAGTATGTTGAAATTAAATATTGTTTTGGCTTTTTCTCAATTTGTGGTTCAGCACCTCCTGCAATGTTTGTGAGCATGGAAGAAGTTTTCACACTAGCAATTATCTCACTGGATCCTGTGTCTTTGTTTTGTTTACTCCAGTGGCTGGCTACTGTAGCTGTAGCATGCATGCTTTGTCAAGTAGCTCATTTTAGGCTAATGAGTACTGGTTGAAGGAGCCAAGCAGAACACACTACATAGTTACACAAACACACACGCACACACGCACACACACACACATACATAGTCATACGCACACACTAGCAATCTTGGGTACACCCTATGGTGCCATGGCTGTGAAAAGTGAGCTTTGATAAGCTTTGGGAGCATAGTTCACTAAAAACACGTCCATCCTAATGGTGGTAGTCCTTTTTACTATGTGGACGGTTGCCTAGTATATGATCCACCTCTGAGGCGATGCCTGCTGTCATCTTTGGAATAACCTAAAAAGCACACGACAAAGGAAAAGCACCTCGTTATATCGCAGCGCTACAAGACCAGATGATGATGAGATTGCACAGAAATGATGTTGTACCTGAATGGCTCCCAGGTTCTCTGTGAGCTGGCTTGGACTGGAGGAACCCAGAAGCACCGAGCTCACCCCCTCGTTCCTCAGGCACCAGGCTAAAGACCAGATAAAGGAGAAATCTCAGACTTGCAATGATGTATCAAAGTAGAAATAACTTCCTTGAACAAAAATGAAAAGTTGTGGCAGACGCTTTTCGTTACCTATGGCTAGCTGTGGCAAAGTGCATCCAAGCTTCTCCGCGATATGAGCCAGCTCTTTTAGTTTGGCTTGCTGTTTTCTCCCTTCCTCACTTACGATTTTCTCCCTCAGCCATTGGTATGGCTACAGGAGCAGTGAAAACAGATATGCAGATGAATATTCAGTATTTTTATTGCTGGACTTTTTTGTTTCCTTTGACACAGCTGATCATAGTATCCTCACTGAAAGATGTGAAACTTCATTGGACATCTCTGGATCAGCTCTGGATTTGTTCCCTTCCTATCTCTCCCAGTTGCTTCTGCTAATTTTGTGTCCTCATTTCATTAAACTTTATTAATCCTGCAGGAAATTCTTACATTATGTGGTCGACTGCTCCCACACAAAACAATAAAACATTCACTCTATAAAAAAAATCATAAATACAAAATATATTAATCAATATTAATTACGTTTTGTTTTTTTTTGTTTTTGTTGTTGTTTTTGATTTATTCTGTGTGTGTGTGTGTGTGTGTGTGTGTGTGTGTGTGTGTGTGTGTGTGTGTTTTTTTAATTTGACTGGACCTTGGGATGGGGATTGGTTATATGCTGTTCAGTAGTTCTAAAAAAATCCTTCAAATTTTAATGGCCTAAACTGTATTAAGGCATGTCTTTGTACTGTTTGTTACTTGTTTTGTTAGGCCTGATATGTAAAGCTGCATGTAAAAAACTCTATAAATAAAGAGGAAAAAAACCCCAATATTAATTACAAGTTCATGTTAAAAAATGTAAAAACATCCTCATTCTTATCCAGACCATAAGGTGCTTCTGCACTTTTCTGTTAGGGTACCTGGGTCGTTGACCCAGTGTTTTCAGTTTTGTAACTTTTAGGTGTTCTCATTTTGGTTTATTACTGTGAATGTTTTGGTTTCCGTTTTGCATTTCTCTTTTCCCCAGTTCTTCTTGCTGTGTGATTTTGTGGTTCTTAAGTTGGTTCCATACTCCCTCTGCCCTGGTCTCACGTCTCTGTTCCCTCTGTTGCAGTGTCTGCTTGTGAGTCTGTGTCTGTAAATTCAGCCTGTGTTTCC
>VUQR01020391.1:2279-18620 GCA_015108515.1 Hemichromis elongatus
TAATAAATATAACAAAATGTATCCATGCATACATATAAATACATGCTTCATCTCTGCATATAGAGAGTGATGTGATTTCAAAAAATAATCAATCTTCGATATCTGACAGCTAACGAGGTTAATTACTGACTTAACAAGGTGTAAAAAAAAAAAAAAAAAGAAAAACATTAGTGATGTTGAGTCTTTCCGAATTAAAGATGGGGTCTGCAGTTTGTGACATAGGAGTTAGAGAATTAGCAGAAATTTCATGAGAGAAAAACAAAAACCTTTCCTGTGACCCGTAGACCTGCAGGCAACACAGTTTTGAAAACAGACTTGTTTTTATAGTGTAAATCAATGCGCGGGCAATATTTCTGGTTTGCTCAGTACTGTGTAAGGTGTTTTAACATAAGGTCTTACAGTCTACTAATTCACTTCCAACCCCCCTTGTAACTTTGAAAACTCTGGCTTTAGGCTCTGTGTTCACCCTCTGATCTCTTCCTAGTGTTGTTAAAAGAAGAGAATATGTAGTACGTATTTAAACTTTACTGAAATATGTTGCTTAAATCAAATTCAAAGTGAGCAGATATTCTCTTTAATGAACAAATCCACTGCACTATTTTCATATGATACTTAAACAACATTTAAAATATTTGTATTTCATTGCATTTACAGGGTTTCGGTTCTTATTGGAAACAAGGTTTTAGTTGCAGGGTGTCTCTCCCTCAGTGAACACAGAGACGTCAGCACCTCCGCCATCATGACAGACAACAAACGCCTCGCTTTCTCCATCATCCAGTTCCTCCACGATCAGCTCCAGTCAGGGACTCTGTCTTCAGATGCTCAGGAGAGTCTCGAAGGTGAGTCCTCAGAGAAGAAGAAGAAGATGAAGCTGCTCTGTTCATTTCTCTCCTGACTCAAAATGCACACCTTAGTCTGGCTTCATATGTCCGAGTCTGGGTTGCAGGAGCAGCAGAGGTGACAGAAGTAAAAACACTTCAAAATTGAGTAGAGTAACTCATTTTTAGGTATCTGTCCTTTACTTGAGTATTTTAATTTTACTCTCTACATTTTTACACAAATCTGTGGTTTTTACTGCTTAAATTTTCAAAATGGATTTGTTACTTTAGGTTCTAGACATTAGTCCATGCCTTCAACCATCAGACTGATTTAAGCCAAGTAGCCCATAAAAGACAGTGCTACTGGTGTATCAATCACCAGGTTGTATCACGTACAAAGAAATGAAAGAGGCATTGTTTCTAGAGCTTTACTCAGCAGTTAAGTGGACCAGAACAATCCAGTGGTGTTCTTGGTGCAGATATCCACAAGTTGTACAGAAGAGGAGCGAGCATACATGGAATAATGTGTTAAGTGGCAGATAGTTCCAAATGCAGCGTTTCTGTAATTGCTCAGCAATTATCAGCAAACACACAAACTGTTCTTGTGCAGTTTGTCATGCACTGTGTTTGCTAGCTAAAGGTCCAGATGCTGTATTTCCCAGGGAGAGAAAAGAGTGAAAGATGTAGGAAAGATGGGACAGGACAAGAAGAAGAGGGGTTATATTTAAAGGTGAGAACTGCCCAGTAACAAACTGATAATTATTTGATAAGCTGGTTATTAAAGCTACATGTAATGTCCTAATTTTTTAAATCAAATACTATATATTGTGTGAAGCTATGTTGTGTAACATTCCTGCAAAATAGACATGATGCACAAATGCATCGTGTCTATAAATGCAGGCTGAATAAAATCCTGCAGCGTAATGCAGGATAAACAGGTTAGTTTCTGTGCTGTAGTAAATTTACAGTAAAGCATTGTGTTGGATTGGACCACAACAGTTATGTAGTTTATGATCAGTATTAAGTTACATAAAGGATGGTTTACAGGTTCACCCACCTGCCAAATTTCACTGTACCTCCTGACTATACTCATTTCTGTTTAGATGTGGAGGTAACATGAAATTTTTTTTTTTAAAAGTTAGGTTTTTCTATGTACTATTATTATCGTGTCATTACAAGTACAAGCACAAGTTTAGTTTGGGCAAAAACAGCTGGTAGAAAAATTCTTACAAAGAGTTACGTTTTACTTTTAAAGTAAATTTCAGAGCCTGTACTTTTTGACTTGAGTGAAATTTAATCAATACTTCACTTTTGCCAAAGTACTTTTTTTTTTTTTTTAACACAAGTCTCTTTACTTCTGTTAAAAATATTTGTACTTCTCCCCAACCCAGAGTGCACATTAGCTCAGTCTTTGGCTAGAAATCTTGACCTTGAACTTTCATTTGTTATTCACATCCCAGCTGCTACCCACTTGGCCACAAACTATTCGCGGCTCAATACTATCGCAGCCAGAGCCTTTAGATACTGGGCTTAACTCCTGTAAAACCAGTGCTTCTTAGTCATCTTCATTTCCCTCTTTTTACTCCCAGAGACCATTAAACCTGACACCCTTCACCTGCTGAATACTGTTGCCCTGTGTTGTCCACGAAAATTATTAATAGAATCTGTGACATAAGGCAGACTGGCAGTTTACATTTCCTACACTAAATAAAACGTGTTCCTGGTAGGCACTGGTTCACTGCATCAGTACAGAGACCAAATAGCTCACATAACACACGCTGAAACACTACATAGGCACTGTTGAATGCTTTCTCTAGATTAACAAAATAAATGGTGTCTAGACGAGTAAACCCACCACTTTGAAGTATCCTTGAGAGGATAAAGAGTTGGTCCAGTATGCCTCAATCAATATGAAAACTACATCGTTTCTCCTGAGTTTGAGGTTCACATAATGGACAGGCTCCTCTGTTACTCTTATGATACTCTGCTGTGGACACGGACAGCTGCAAACATCTGTTGACAAAATTTGCATCACTCTGACCTAAGCAAACATAGTGGACTTGCAGATACACAGTATAATAAAGGCTTCAGAGAGGAAAAGGTATTTATGCCATGAAATGTTTTACCACCATATCCGGCTATTCAAGAGACGCCGTTCTCTGAAATAGTTGGATCATTTTATCAACATGTCAACTGGGAAACCCCCACAAAATCTGAAGAACACGGAATACACTACACACTTCACAGAGCAGGACATTGATCCAGAATTTAAATTTTTTTAACATCGGTAACACCTGCTGTGCTATCCCTGCCCTGTGTATATATATATACACGTATACACTGTATATGTGTATGTAATGGTTTGTTGTATATGAGAGGGCCCGGTGGCGCCAGTGTCCGGCAGCCTCGTCTCTGCCCCAGGACAGCTGTGGCTGCAATGTAGCTTGCCATCACCAGTGTGTGAATGTGTGTGTGAATGGGTGGATGACTGAATGTAGTGTAAAGCGCTTTGGGGTCCTTAGGGACTAAGTAAAGCGCTATACAAATACAGGCCATATGTCTGAAATACAAACAATAATAATAAAATTCAAGACAAATCTCATTAGTCCGGTCACCAAATCGTTTTTTTAACTAGCTCAGTGACCTCAGTTAATCCACTTCCCCACCCCAGTGTGCACATTAGCTCAGTCTTCAACAACAAATCTCAGTTCCCACCTCTTATACCCAGTCTTGTCATTGTGCTCTCCTAGTAAATATCGACAGCACTTTTACACCAAAACCAAGTTTGCACTTGTGCAATTCGTTAGTAAACCGGGGCACATATGTTGAGTGCTCCAGGCCTGTTTGTTATCCTCCCAAAACACCCGATCCAACTCCCCAGCAGGTGAGGGTGCACAGAGAAGACCTCAGGACATTCAGGAATGTTTCTGATTCCACATCTTAGAATAGTTGGAAGATCATCATAGATTGAATCTTTTTTCCTTTTGTGTGGCTTTTTTTTTCTTTCTTTCTTTTTTTTGGGGGGCTTTTTGTTGACATGATTTTATTGTTTTTCAGTTGCTGTTCAGTGTTTGGAGACGGCGTTTGAGGTCTCAACCGATGACCAGAGTCTCGCAGTTCCGATGACGTTACCGGACATCTTCACCTCCGCTACAGCAAAGGTAAACACAGAAATGCCTTCTAACTTTCCAAACTCTTTCAGCGTTGTATTGTAGAGATGACGAATCTGCACATTTCGGCCTTTGCATTCATTTACTTCTGCTAATCTGAGTTAAACTAATTTTAAATGAGCATATAATAGGTGTTTTACATTAAGTCTTATTTAACTCAGTATTGGTTTGTTTGACAGTATTCAGCTCAGTCGCAGGTCAATAACAACTCAACTCCAAACTCCCCAACAGAGGAACAGAAAGCTGAGGCTGAAAGACTCAAAAGTGACGGTGAGTCCACGTGGCTGGTGAGAACATGTTATCTAGAGCAGCTAGTTTTTCTTTGTTCATTTTTAGGTTAAGCTGGTCAAAGGAAAAGAGAAGTAAACAAAAACAGATGATGCAAATGAACATGCAGCTTCTTAAATCAGGTTTTCGGAAAGCTGCAGGAATTTTTGTTTGACCCATTGTTTTCCTGAATCTCTACAACAGAGATGTAGGATTTACAGAAGCAGAGCTGGACTGGAAACGCAACAGTCAGAAGTAAAGACAAGCAATAGTTTACTCAAGAACAAATGCAGTACTGTTGATGTAAGCAGGCAGCAAAAATGGCCTCGAGGCAGGTAAATGCTGTGTGATAGAGCTCTGGCTTCTGTCTAATCATGTATCCCCAGAATAGAAATAAAAGGACATGTATTTATTGTTAGGAAGCAGCCAAAACAATAAATGCAATTAAAATTAAAGCTAGTAGAATAGCTCAATAAAATAAAGTGCAATGTTACAAAAGCTTTACTTAGCTTACTAATAAGGTAAAAAAATTCATAAAATGTCAAATAAACAGATTCAAAGGGAGAAAATCAAGTTAAAGATAACATTTAAGAGTAAAACGTAAATATAATAATCTATGTAGATGTTTAACATGATACAATATAATTAGTATCTATACAGAGTGAGATACTAAGAAAATCAGTAAAGCAGAATAAATGGAATAAATATTGTGTAATAATAATAATAGCAAGCACAGCAAACAAGGGATGACATTAGAGCTACTTTGTATAATGTTGTATAAAGTATATGTCATAGTGCTCGGGTAAGTGAGATGTTTTTGTTCTTTTCTGTTTTCTCGACTGAAGGCAACGACCAGATGAAGGTGGAGAACTTTGCAGCTGCCGTTGAGTTTTACTCGAAGGCAATCGCCATCAACCCTCAGAACGCCGTCTACTACTGCAACAGGTTGGTCAGCGGTCCACTCTACCTCAACTTCACTACATAGAAAAAAAAAACAGTACAATTGTATTTGATGCTGAATGAGAAACAAAAGAACAAATACTTTGAATGTGTTTTGTTTTGTTTTTTAGATGATTTTTACATACCTTATTACATAAAAACTTTATGTTTGGTCCTTTAAAATTCTTCTCATGCATCCTTTTACATGACAGTATTTTTCGAAACTATTTTTTCTGTGCTGTTTATTTGTGTTTTATACACAATTTTAATCAATAAAAATGTCACATGAACAGAGCCAAATGATCCCGCTTGTCAGGTGACAAAAATGTTCTGAATTTCTTTGTTGCAGATGTTTTGCTGTTTAGATTGTTGATGTTCACATGAAACCGTACTTGTGCTTTTGTGTGCAGAGCTGCCGCTTACAGTAAACTGGGGAACTACGCAGGAGCCGTGCAGGACTGTGAACGGGCCATCAGCATCGACCCCAACTATAGCAAAGCTTATGGGCGGATGGGGTATGACAACATCTTCTTGTCTTTCATTGTTGCCGTGAAGTGATTTCACATTGACATCAAAAGCCACAAACATCTCACATGTAGAAAAAATGTCCTGGGTTTATCAGAGAGGAAACTGCGGAAAGACACAAGTAAAAGGCATTTCTTGAACTTATAAACAGCTACATTAAAAATAAATGGAAGACAGTAGAGGTTTTTCCCCAGGGTAATAAAACCCTGTTCAAACTCTGACATTATGTTTACCATGTCAGAGCTCACTGGGAATTTAAAACACCAAGTTACACAAAAAACAGTTAAATGTAGCCTTTCCATCTCTTGCAATCCCAAGTTTACATATGTCACAGTTTGCTATGGCAATGTTGTTCTCATCAACTTTAGAATTTTCCAGACCACAGACATACTCACGCTTTTCGCTTTAAGCTGCTTCAGTGTTCCACCAGCAGGTGTCTCTGCAACAAAGTGATGTCATGCTGCACGCGTTGCTGTTTCTGTGTGGAGTCAAGAGGTCTAACTCTGTGCCACTGCATATATATATATATATATATATATATATCCCTAATGTGTATTTAGACATTGCCTTTCCTTTGTAAAAGTATTTTAGGAATTAATAGGAGCAAGTAATTTAGCAGTTTTCATAAAATGAAGCTTCTTTGGATTTTGTGAAGCTGGTCAAATAAACAAACTTGTTTTGTGGTATTTATCAAGTTATTAATGTTTTTCACTTTTTTGTCTTTCGAAGAAAACTGTCAACTATTAAACACAAGTGGCAGATTTACTGAAACTGGAGGTTAGTGCTAGCTCCAGCCATAAAACCTGTCAGCCAGCTCAAAGTTCTTTGCACAGAGTTTTTACTTTGAATTTTGTTGATGTTTATAATCAGGGGTTTGCAGGAAAAAGACAGTTGTTTAAGTAGACAAACATATGGCAAATGAAAAACTGGAAGCTCCTTGCGTTCTGTTTTCAGCTGTTTCTGGTCCTGACCTGTCATCTTGTATTTCAGTTTGGCTCTGGCCAGCCTCAACAAACACACAGAAGCAGTCGGTTACTATAAGAAAGCTTTGGAGCTCGACCCAGATAATGACACCTACAAAACCAATCTGAAGATCGCAGAGGAGAAGATGGACACGTCCAGTCCGGTGAGAAGAGGCAGGACGAGGGATCATATTTCCGGACTTCCTGACAGCACTGTGTTTATATGAATCTCTCTGTTCTCTCAGACTGCAGGGCTGGGTGGAGTCGATCTAGCTGGTTTGCTGAGTAACCCCGGGTTCATGAACATGGTGAGATTTGAGGGTTTGATTGGCCTGTAAAAATTCTAAGCAGTCACAGTTTTCGCTGTGTGACTGCTTCTCATGTAGCAAAATAGTTCTTTGAGTGAATGAGCTCTCCAGATTTTGGCAAAATACGTTATCGGCCTACTTTCATAATTAACAGTAAACATGTCGGTGCAGTGTAGCTGGCTAACCTTATCTTGCTTGCTCATGTATATACTAGAAAAAAATCTGTTTTTGATAACATTTACATGTTGTTGCTATTTGGCTAGCTTGCAAAATGACTTGATTGATTTCATCATCATTTTCAGCAGTAAGTCGTGCAATTGCACAAAGCAAATATGTATGATGGCCAAATTTACGTCACTAGTCAGAACCAAATGACCTTTCAGATGCAGAAACTATAACATGCTTATTAGTCCATAAAGCACATTTAATGGTGCAGGACAGTCGGTTTGTGTGTAACTCACTCTGATGCTAAAAACTGTAAAAGATGCATACAAACGGGGACAGCAGTATACCAGCCATGCATACCATTAGTATACTGTTTTTTTCTCTAATTAACAAGGTGCTCCTATAAGTGTAGAATTTCAGAGATGACAAGACAAATGACACACACACATTTGAGCAATGATAAAGCATAGACAATGAGAACTCTGAGAAAATATAGGCATTGCTCATTGTTTTTATTTGCAGTTTTTCTTTCTACTCAGTAAATGTTTCCATCCTACTCTTGTCTCTTTGCAGGCCTCATCTCTGATGAACAACCCTCAGGTTCAGCAGCTGTAAGTCTGTCTCAGTTCGTCTCAAGTCCATTCTTCCTCTGTGGTTTGTCAGAGTTAACTTCCTGTCCTATCTTCCAGGATGTCTGGGATGATGTCTGGAGCATATGGTGGACTGGGAGGAGGTGGTGCTGGAGGGGGAGGAGGTGCAGCCCCAGGAGGCGGTGCTGCACCAGGAGCCCCTAGTGCCGCAGCACCTGGAGATTTATCAAGACTGATCCAGGCGTACGTACCTGAGCACAGGGACTGCATTTTAAAGCTGGTAGTGTCAATGAACAACAGGTGATTTTGTTTTTCTGTTTGCTTCTGCAGAGGGCAGCAATTCGCTCAGCAGATGCAGCAGCAGAACCCTGAACTCATCGAACAGCTGAGGAGTCAAATGCGCAATCAGACACCCAGCTCTGGGAATGAGGAGCAGCCGTGACCCTCGCATAGAGTAAATACACACTGATTCAGTTTAGCACACCACAGGTCTCACTGCTGTTCTTCATCCACACTGTATAAGATGAGCTTCATCCAGATTGTGCCACAACCAGTCATGCTTTTGGATAGTTTATACGACATATAAAAGCTCAGACAGTGCAGTTATTTTATTACACTTTTTTATTTCTTTGTGTTTTTGGCAACTATCATAAAAATGGAACCGCAGCACCAAAGGCATCAAAGTTGGTCATAGTATAAAATTTAATCTAGCAGAGCCTTCACCTCAAAATCACAATGACATTTTGAAATCTGCCTATAACAGAAAACATATTGAGGAGGAGGAGGACACTGAAAGCTGTAATTGATAAAGTCCATATCCTGATATTGCATTAAAAGGTGCAAGCTGGTGTCAGTTTCTCTTGTGTGTAGCGTTAACTTTATATATGCAAGAGAATGCACTATAAAACGCTAATCTATTAGATAAAAGGGATTCTGCATATTTTATAATTGTGCTTTTTAACTTCCGCTGTAAAAACATTCAGTTAAAATATTTCTGGTCTGATATCCTCTGTTTAGTGCAAATCCTTAGAGACACACAAAGACTAATAATTGAAAATACAACACAACCATTTTGATCCTGTAAGATTTTTACACTCAAGTATGAAATAGTAAAAAAAAAAATGTGTTTATCAAAACAAGAGAAAGATGTTCACAATCTCATCCTTTGATATGGACCTGTGACTTTATTTGGCAGGTATTATACTTTTTTTCCCTGTTTTTTCAGGTGGGGCGGGTTTATGGAAGAGGAGCACGCACTGTTTTGTTTTTTTTTTCTTTTTTTTCTGATCTGGATCATAATTACTCGGAGGACTCGAAGGAAGTTCTGTTTTTCCATCTCTGATTAATTCCTGCATGAGAGAGAGAGAGAGAGAACCAAGCAAGTCCTCCCTCGTCATTCAGGAGACACGTCACTGAAAACTCCACCCACTTCCTGAAACTGTGTGGTTTTTAGATCAAACACAGAATATTTAAGAGAGGTTCTGATAGTGTATTGGACACCAGATGTTAAACAACTGTAGAAACCTGGAAAGTCTTTTCCTCTAAAAACTACACAGTGTACCTTTAAATGCATTTTGTTGTTTTTGATGTGTGTGTGAGAGTACGAGTGTGTGTGTATGTGTGTGAGGAGTGTCAGGGTTAATTTAGTGTAAATGAACTAATAACTCCTCGGTCACACGGAGCTCTGAGGAGGCACCAGGGAGGCTGTTTGAACACAGTTTAAATAAAAAGACCATCTTGACATTTTACTCTTCTCGTCTGAAGTGTGTTTATCTATTTACAACTAGCAGAACTTTTGCAGCTCCTCTTCTTCAGTGAAGTCTCTTCTCATAGCTGCTCCACGTTGTAGTGTTGGATTAATAAAAAAAAAAGTCACAAGAAGACAAATTAAGAGACAGGATCAGAAAAAATTGGTTCCAAAGGTAGAAGTCTAGTGGGTCACTGAATGTGAAATACTGGACTAGTAGAGTTGCACAACAGGCTCCAATGTAAAATGTGTTGACTTAAAAATATTGAAAGAAAGATATATTTACAAGAAAACTTACAAATTTATGAGGAGAGAATTATATTTTCTAATTTTTAAAAGTTGAAAGAAATTTAAAAGAACATAGCAAAAAGATTTGAAAAGGAAACACATTTTATTAGAATAGACATAGAAATAGTTTTGCCGTTTCTCATGACTCAAAGGAATTAAAAAGAATAGGGAAGAACTATTTTAGCAACTATTCTTAACTCTTCACACCAATCGAAAAATAAAACACTATTTACCACTTTTGAAAACCTTAGAGGAATTTCAGAAACTGTATGTATATCAAATTTGGATAATTTATTATATAACGGAATAGGGGGAGGGGGTATTAAATATGTACGGATAGAGGACAAATGAGACGTATAAATCCGTAAAAACTGTCTTCCTTCGGGTGGTCCTTTCAGGAGTCGTCTGTCACCCTGTTCGTGGACTACGTCATCACGCCCTGAGGGTTTGCGTTGCGTGATGTAAACGCGGAAGTATTTTTGTGCACCTGCAGTAGATGAGAGCGGATGTAACAGGTAAACACGGTCTTTGAGGCTATTTGCGGTTTATCCTGTTGTTTCGGAGCTATATCCGCTGCTAGGCATAAACAGCAAAGGACAGCAACTGCTTTCCTTGCCTGAGCGTCACACGTCGATTTGATACCCTCCTTAGTCCCCCATGAGCGAATGACAGAAAGCTAATGCTAGCGTCACGTTAGCCGCTGTTAGGCAGTATTCGCGCGGAAATGGTGTGGTTATTTGTGTTATGCAAACCTTCAAGTTTGTTTTACACACTTGATGAAGCGGGACCAAGGACGTTTGTTAATTTGATTGCAAGGCGTGTCGCCGGATTACAATAATAGAAAAAATTATAACAAATTATTATCATTATGATTAGACTGTCAGACGTAAAGCAGTACCCAGATGTCTTATTTTGAAATTACTCATAGGAAATAGCACGTATGGCGGTGGTTTGACAAGTTTTTCCTCCTTCATCATGTTATATGAAAACAGTGGGACAAAAAAAAAAGTGAATAGTGTAATCTCTACATGGAGAGAAGCTCGCGGTGTTTGTGCTCTGACTAAAGGCCGTAACTGTGTCAAAGGCGACAGCAACGCGTCTTAATGGCTGCCACTTAACTAATGAAAATCCACCTTCCAATTACATATAACAATGAAACTGACCTAACATTCGGATATTTTTTTCCTCAATATCAGGTTTTCCGAAACTTTATATTTACATTTGTAAATTAGATATTTAACAATAGGTAATTTATTAATAGCATATCTAAATTCAAGTGTTGTAAGATCTGCCTCTGCCTTGGGTGACCTGCAAAGCCACTGTTGTATATTTGCTATTAGCTGTTAAAGTGAAGTCGGTTGATAAGTCTATCTGAGATTGAGATTAAAAAGTAAAACGTGGCCAAGAGTGCAACAGGAATGGCAACAAATGTAACAGAGCAGTTCACAGTATTTCAGGCAGCCAAATAGGACTGAATTGAAATACAGTAAATTCAGAACACAGATTAAGTACGGTATTGCAGTCTTTCAAAACAGGTCATGTTTGTTTTACATATAACCCCTTTGTAAATCATGTTGATGTTAGCCTGCTTATCAAAATAGGCAAAGACAGTAAACATAAAAAATACATAAAAATGTCAGCGATCATTTTTTGACTGACGGTCACATTTTGGCACAACACCTGGGATTCAGATTAACTGGCGAGGGCCAAACGGGTGTATCATACACTTGATTTGTAGGAGATAATACAGATAAACCAGGAAATCAAATTTGTGAAAATATCTTCCCTAAAAAGGCATTTAACTGTTGGCATTCCCTCACAAAAGAACAATGCAGACTCTGACGAACCAACCAGACTTATCCAGACTTCCTGTTCCTTATTCTACATTAGAGATGACCTCTGTAGCTCTGTGTGTGTGTGTGTGTGTTGCTCCATTACAAAGAAACTAATAAGTAAATTAAAAGGCAGCTTGCATTTATTTTCACTTTACTATACTTCTAATAGTTTTAGTTGTTTACCAGTAGTGTAAATTGTGGTGTACATAAAGTGCTCGAAAGTTAATATAAGATTTAATATAAGACTTTAAGTTATATGCAAAAATATTGACTTCCTGGTGGTGGCAATGGATAAACTCCATATTTTTATGTTTCCCCTAATTTGTGTGGTAAAAGTACACACATTTTTCATTCATTTAGAAGTACAGATATTTGTATTTTAAAAAAAAAAAAAACAACTGGTGGAAGTAGAAATACTGATTCATCTTTTTTATTCAAGTAAAAGTGAAAACTTACCAGCTCTGAATGTATTTAAGCTGTGAAAATAAAAAAGCAAGTCTTTGAAGGACATTTCTCTTTTTGTGCAAATCTAACTGAACCTCATGTCATAATAATAAAATAGTAAAGTAGTATTAATACATGTGAACAGGAACAGTCATTTAAATTCTGTAAATAATTCTAATAAATGTACTCAGCTAGAACACTTGGGTGACTTTGTCTGAACACCCAAACAGAAAAATTAGCATTGTTCTATAAATGATGCATAACTTATTTAAAATTAAATTTCAAAAGTAGTTCATCTGTTAAGTGTCCATCTGTCTGTCATCACATGTCACGCTCTCCTGTCCCTCATTGTATTCATTGTATTCACTGTTTGTTTACACTATGAAGCAAAATCACATGCCATATTGTACACATGGAACTTCAACCAAGCACCACTCCTATTATTTAGCATAATTAAAAACGTATTCAATAACAAAGCAGTACTTCGTCATTAGAAATGGTGATTTAATATTTTACTAGTGTTTACAACATTGGACCTGCTGATATTTTGTTTATTTTATGGTTTCTTTGTAAGAGAGCAGTACAAGAAACAGCTCCGGAGGTCATGTCTGATGTATGAAACAGAAGGTCTGTGGCTAAAAGCTAGTAAGAATGAATCCAGGTGCCGTGTGTTGGAAAATAATGATGGCAATGAGAACATTTACTCAACTCAACGCAGGTTAACCTGTAACTTTCCTATCTTGCTCAGGTGCTCTGGCTTTAACCTTTGACCCTTCTCTATAAAATGTCAAACTTCTGTATTGCTTTTTAATTGAAAGAAAATCCAAAACTAATGCGCAATAATAATAGTAATGTTCCACTGTTGACAAGTTATATTTATCATAGTTTGCTGTTAGTAACATGTTTAATTTGTGTAATATTGCAGTGAGTAATTCTTCTGTTTAACTGACCTATTGTTACGTGACCGCCTTGATACTAAATTCAGCCAAAACTGAGTTAAAGAGAAAAAAAAGATGAAAGCCTCAATAAAAGTATCAGAAAGATGTGAAATATAAATGGATAAATATATATATGTATGGATATTTGTCAGTCAGCATTATTAGATGCATTTTTCCAGCACAGACCAGTGCAGCAAGTATGTGTTTATTTGTGTACACTGAGACTGACATCTGTCTGTGTCTCCTGCACTGAAACCAGCAGAGATGTCCCAGCAGCTCCAGTAAAGTCCATCAGGAGCAGCAGACAGGAGGTGTGTGTGATGACTTTGTGTTCGCCGCTCCGTTCGCTCTAGTGTCCCTGAAGCATCAGGATGCAGATCCTGGTGGCCAAGCTGCTTGGCCTGCTGGGCTTGTTCGGCCTTATGCTGGCTGGTGTGCTGGTCCCAGTACGTCTCCTCCTCATTGACTATGATAAAGCACAAAGATACAGGAGGCCATTGTCTCTGTGCAATTCATTTGGAGGGGGTGTGTTCCTTGCAACATGCTTCAATGCTCTGCTTCCTGCTGTCAGAGATAAGGTAAACACACATCCACTCACCTTGCCCACATACTTTGCATTGGCTTCTTAAAAGTGAGGCCAAACTTTCCTGATGAGTTCATGACATCAGTCACTACTTTCAAGTCTTAATCTTATTAATACAGCACAATGTTCATTTTGAAGACTATATTCTCATCAGAGCAAAGATGGTTACTGCCTGGTTTGTGTTGTCATTGGTTTTTCATAGTAACTGCTCCCTCAGGATATCCTGTTTTAGAATGCTAAGATAAAGTTGATGTTTTATCTGACTCACTGTTGTGGTTTTCGTTTGCGCCTTCAGGTGGGCGATGTGTTCCAGCAGCTGCAGATCAACAGTGACTATCCTCTGGCTGAAACAATGATGATGCTCGGCTTCTTCCTCACCGTCTTTATAGAGCAGGCTGTTCTCACCTTCAGGAAGGAGAAGCCATCCTTCATAGACCTCGAGACTTTCAACGCCGGCGGCTCAGAGGCCGGCAGTGACTCCGAGTATGATACTCCTTTTATCTCCTCAACGCGGGGCTCACCGAGCAATGGCGGTCACCGCTCCCAAGGCCACCACCATGGACACTTCAACCCGGCAGAGCTGGCGGGGGCAGGGCCTCTGCGGCTGGTCAGCTTGGTCCTCGCTCTGTCTGCACACTCTGCATTCGAGGGCCTGGCGCTCGGCCTGCAGGAGGACGGGGCCAAGCTTGGCAGCCTCTTCCTGGGCGTGGCCGTGCATGAGACACTGGCAGCCATTGCTCTTGGGGTGAGTGTAGCTAAGGCATCTCTCGGCATGAAGGACGCCACCAAGCTGGGCGTGACGGTTAGCATGATGATTCCGCTGGGCATGGTGGTGGGAATGGGGATCGAGTCGGCCCAGACGCTGGCGGGCAGCATAGTGTCCGTGGTGCTGCAGGGACTCGCTGCCGGAACCTTCCTGTTTGTTACCTTCTTTGAGATCCTCACCCGAGAGCTGGAGGAGAAACAGGACCGGCTGCTCAAAGTGCTTTTCCTCATCATCGGCTACGCAGCACTCGCTGCTCTCGTCTTCATCAAGTGGTGACGGACAACCAGTGATGCCAAACTATAAGGAATCAGTTGTGGGAGGCAGGGACATGTGGCGTTTCTCAGCGTTATTGTGACCGTGGTGTTTTAAACAGAAAATTACTCTCCCTAAAATGAGACTTTTACCACTTAGAGGACAGATGTGTTAATTTATGTGTTTAATAACATATATCTATAACTGGCTGCAGTAAGGCTGCTGCTGCACAGCTGGAGCTGTACTATATAGAAACTTCAAATTTCTTTACAGCTACTTTATAGTCTGTAATAAACCATTTATGATCTTTGTATGCTGCTTGGAGATGCTAAACAAAGGGGCTTAAATTGTTTTTAAATTATTTTTTATAAACCTTTTGGTTACAGTGATTGAGTCCCAAATTATAAACTCTGCAGTGGTGTTCCAGGTTGAAGGAGGCGACTGCTACATAGGGCTAACGCTGCATTCACAGATGTGTTTGGTGTAACCAATAAGTTCCAGGAATGAGTCTCTAAAATTAAAAAGCTGTCACCAATTTAATATTAACATGTAAGGTCATCTTCTCGGGCACTTCTAGAACATTTTCAAGACAGCTGCTATTTTCAGATTGCTTCATTAAAGAGCTGCTAAGTCTCCTTGTACTAAGCTTCTTCTGTCTCCTCGACTGTGTCAAAATAAGCCTAAACTGGTTTTAATTTGTGGGAAGCTGAAAAGTGCAAGCAAACCTGGTGGCCTGTTAATGTGGAAAAAGGGGTCAGAACAGGGGTTCCAGGAAGAGATGTGAAAATAGCAGCTCTGCGGAAAACTGTCTGGATGTGTCTGAGATGATGACATTGACCAAGAGATTGTTTAATATTAAATATGGTAAGGTTTTTTGATTTTATGGACCTGTTCTCGGACCTTTTTGGTCATGCCTCATAAGGTAGTTTGTAATACCTGACTTCTCAGGATTCCATCTCAATTATATTGCTTCTAACATCTAGCATCCTCTCAGTTTTGGGTCATTTGTTTCTACATAATTTCAGGAATAAACGTGAGTTTTTATTTATTATAGACAGGAGTTGTACTTAAGTTTTCAAAACACACTATATCCTGGACTGCTCTTCTCCAAACTCCAAGTAAAGTTGAATCTTGCCACACAACCTTCCTGTAAATTGCAAATACATGTACTTGTCCTCTATTTCTTATTGTCTGTGACGATGAACAGCTGATTTGCTTTTGCAACATAGTGTGAAGTAAATTTTGTGTGTTTGCAAATGCAGTAACTTGAGAACAAGGCAACATAGTATTTTGAAATTCAAACCATGGACACATCTAATAAAATCTTGGATGAGTTTGAATCCCGGTCAACATTTCTCAAAATCACCTATGATTTTAAAATGTGTACCATAGGTGCGTCTAGGAGGCTGAGTAGCGTTGGTGACCACCACATTATTTTTTATTGTTGATCTTTGTTGTTGTTAATTTGAGGACTTTGGGACATTCATTTTTTTTAATCGTCTGGAATTATGAGAACCACTGCTGTAGATTCAGGTTTTGGTAAATCTTTACCAGTTTTTGTTATTCATACAAACTGGAGGACCAACTAAAGCATTTGGATGTCAAGAAGACGATAGAGGTGCCGTATCAGCACGTGGGCGTGTTACTTATGCAGGCTACAATTATTACAATTATGCTGTATTCTTGGAAATTCCCACACAAACACACTGGAGCCTTTTAGCGGGATCTGCTTTTTGCTTCTTCA
>VUQR01020392.1:1939-14889 GCA_015108515.1 Hemichromis elongatus
TTTCCTCTGTGCTGGTCGGTGTGATACGTGGGTTTAGGTGTGGGAAGGACCTGCTGTGTGTGTGTGTGTGTGTGTGTGTGTGTGTGTGTGTGTGTGTGTGTGTGTGTGTGTGTGTGTGTGTGTGTGTGTGTGTGTGTGTGTGTGTGACGTGTCTGAAGCTGGAAGTGATCAGGATCTGTGGCGAACCCCTCCTCGGATTTTTTGAACATGAGTCTTGCTTTACACACCCTGTTGAGTACGAGTTGAGTCCAGCGTGCTTTATGGAATAAATAAAAGTGAAAAGACACTGACTTAAAAAAAAAAAAATAGAGCCAAAACAGAAGCACACATTATCAAATCATCATTAAACTTTTATCTGCAATTTATTTACTGCTTTATGACATTTAATTCTTGTCATATTTATTTTCCCCCCGGCTAAGCTTTGAGAGAAACCCTACAGGACTCCATGCTGATTCAAAACGGAGCAGTTACAGTAATGGGCGATGCCCCAGCTCATCGGCATTGATTGCACGCCGCCCAAAATAAAATCTCAAATCGGGTCAAGAACTCTAACAGCCTCTTCAATGCCTGTTGGTGGCTGAAAGCAAACCACCCTTTACTCACTGACAATACAATGAGAAAAAAAAAAAGTAGGAGGGGGCTCCTTTTCTTTCTTTCCCTTTTTTTACTTCGTCTTTCTTTACTGGACAGGATCCAAACTCACAGCTCTAATGTAAGCAACCCGGCACAGAACAATGGAGCACATTGCATGGCAGCACACTGGGCTCTGAAATCTAATTACGTGCTTTATTTGCTGCAATTTGTTTCTCAATCAGTCTGCTTCAGGGAGAAAGCCCTCCTCCTGGGCCATCATTTACACCTTCTTGTCTCACTGTTCTTCTACCTTTGATGCCCCTTGCCTCTGTGCTCATGTTCACACATGTTCACTTGCATTTAAACATTAGGACGGTGTCAAGATCTAATTAGTTTAATGGTGATATTTTGAAACATTCAACAGCTTTGCATAGTTTTAAAAATCAGCTGTAACAAGGAGATGTGTGGGAACTGCAAAGCTGAAGCACGTGCATACTGCACAAGTATATGCAATCACACAGCTTCCAAATGTTAATGTCATTAATCATTTTAAATATGTAACGGACAGTCACTCTGGCAATCTGCTACAAACCATAGAGACTTGGCTTAGTGTTGAGCTGTCTGCATTCCTGTCCTTTTCTGTATAACTGTAAACCACTGACTGCTTCATTTGCATTGCATCGAAGCTTCACCTTCACCATGCTATTTCTCCACATTGCTTTTGTTTACTTGGCTCATATGCCTAGATATCGTTACGTCCCCGGTTGTCATTGTTTCTTCACAGTGTGAAGAGATACCGAGATATATTTTGATCACATCAGTTTGACGGGAAATCTGTGCAACGTTTCTTTCACCTTGCACTCACAGAAAACTGCAGCCACACTCCATAACAGTGCTACAAATTGCGTTCTTCCTTTTAAATACATAGACATAAAATTAAATATTACTAAAAAAAAAACCCACAGAAAAAATAAAAAAGATTAAGGACTCTTCTTTGGCCTCAATTTTATCTAAAAATAACACATTTCACCTTTAAACTTCATTAGCTGAGTGCTCACCTAGGGACAGTTGTTTTGTTATTTACAAGTTTTTGAACATTTTAATGTTTAAATATGTAAGTGAGGCATTATATGTGCAAATTTGCTATAATCTGCATACTTTCCTACAACGGAAAGACGAACACTGGATAAAGCAACGTTCAAAATTCTTGTTTCATTTTACTGACACATTAATGTGGAAGGTTCATGCTAAAGGGATTCTGGATAACTATTTTTATCATAAATAATTCTCAAAACCATGTCAACAGAAATTTTTGCCATGCTTTTTGCTATGGTATATGAACAAACCCCTATTTCAGAATAAAGATGGGAATAAAGCTGGAATGTTTGGTGTTAGTGTGTGCCACTTGGATGTGTACGGATTTTTGAAAAAACTTTCTCTTTTTCTTTTTTTTGAGAAAATGGCTTATAAGAATATTTTATAAAATACAAAATATTTTAAAAATTAAGTAATACTAATTTACGTTTTTTATTTAAAGATATCACTGTGAAATTTCCTCTTATGATTACTTTATTTTTTGATTAAGAGATTTTTTCAATTTTGTAACTTGGAAAATCAACCAGAAAATCAATAAAACATCCACCTGAAAGCATTTTTAATTTTATTAGTGTGATAATTAACACAATATTAGCGCAAAATAGCCTCAAATCTCAAAACTGATCTGTGGATTTAAAAAAAGTAAATAAAAAATCCTAAGTCTAATTTAAATATCTCTGGTCTACTGTTATTATGGCAGCATTAACAAATCTACAAATCTGAGCAGTGTAAGGCCCTCTGAATATTTGTTGCTGAACATAATGAAGACATTTGCACTGCTCCCGTTTGCAGCGCTGTAAAGTACCGGTCCGAACACATAAAACTGAGCACTAATGCATTCTGTCTCGAAGCAGCTTTAATGAAAACGATTAGGGTAAGGAGTTGTACAGTACTTTAATAGAAGGGGCAAAGGTCCACCTCTCAGTTACACACTTCTCAGCGCTGAAAGGCCGGAAACAAAGCGCTGTAGTAACTACATCTACTCTGCCCAAAGCACATCTTAGCTCAGTATTAGGGGACTGCTTCCACTTCTCCAGCTTGTAACGCTTTCACAAAGGAAACATTTGTCCTCACTGTAGGGGACTGCCTGGCCCTAAATGGGGATCTTGGGGTGATCTCAGCGGGGCCTGGAGCTGTGTCTCAGGGGTACACTAATGGGGAACGAAAGGCTATCAAAGAGAAGTATCATGATGGTATCGGGGAGGCGGGGGGGTTATGAGAAAACAAAGCCTCCTTTCCATAGCCCCCTCCCACCCCCTTCGATCATTTACATGGTAATCAGGCCCAGCTCATGTAGGCTCCCCTTCTTCATGTACTCGTCCTATTTTTGTTACATTCTCTGTTTACTACCACCAGCACCAGCCTTTTGCCCTTTTTAACCAGTTCACGAGACCACCAGCTTTGAGTTTTGGGTTTACTTAAATTTCTGGACCTCGTCTTGTTCTTCCCACCCCCTCCCTTATATTTCCCTCTTGTCTTTTTCTTTGTTTTTTTGGTCAACCTCTCCACCCCTTCGCTCACTACCAGTATCTACTCTCCCACCCCCTTTTTCTTTTTTGCAGGGGGGTGCATTTTTTCCTGTTGTGTTGTTCCCCAGGCAACCTCATTCAACTCAAGTATATAAGAAAGTAAAAAGCATGGACCAAAGATCTGGTCAGATAAATGATGTTTGCTTATATCGAGTTTGCCTGAAAGTGCCAGTCTGCCCTCCACTACACCAGTCACTCTTTAACACTATACTGTTCACCCGTGTCACTCTTAATCTATTATTATCATTATTATTATTATTATTATTGGCAGGTTGAAAAGAGAGGGAGAGAGAGAGAGCAAAAACCACTGAAAAAACATATTTTATTCCCCTGATATGACCCAAAGTAACATGACATTATTTTGGCATGCGCTTTTTTAGATGACGTGTTACAGCACTGCATGGGGCAGTCACTACGTCGTAGCAGTTACATAGTTTCTGGATTACCAAGTGGAGGTTGTGTCAGCTTATGGCCAACCATAAAACTGCTGGCATACTGTCATGGGTCTATTTGGACAAGGAACAAGGCTATAATGTAAGAGCAGTTCACTTTAAGTAATTATAAAAACACCATACCAATAGCACAATATGATGATGTGAAGGACACACATGTAACGTCTAAGATATAAATATTTTCTTAACCTGGAGAAATTTCATATCTTGTGTATTTTCATAGGTTTGATACAGACCTGTGGCTTTATACCATACTGTGCTTACAGTATGAGGCTCATTATTTTCCTTTTTGAAGCACAGTGAACAGTAATATTTCTGACCCCCACTGCACATGAATATATACATTTTAATATTTTCCTGACCAAAAATCTTTCTTAACAGTGTACCCTGAATAGGCTTTTTTTTTAGAGGTAATAATATAGACGAAAAAACAAATGTTCTCCTCATCTGCCTCAAAGAATATGTAAATACATACTTGTGTTTGAGAGCTTCCTCTCAGTAGACTGCTATAAGCCGATTTGGATGACACCGCTGCCTGCATGCGGTATGCAGTTCTTCACGGCTGCAGAATGGACGCACCCCAAAATGAGGGTCCTCTGCCTAACACTTCATGGATGGCTAATTTTCCCTTCCTGACCTCCCTTTGTGTGGCATTGACCCCCTCCACCTCCCCACCTTCCACTCCCTCAAATAGCTGCCAACCCTTAGTGCCCCCCCCCCACTCCCCATCCACACTGCAATAAATGCAAAAGCTTGACGTGGTCCTCTGTGGGGCCTTGAAGTGATCCCAGGGCTATTTTTTTTTTTCAGAAGGTCGAGGTGACAAGTGTGGTGAGATTTGGGTGGAGGTGGGGAATGAAGTAGATGTCGGGTGGTCTGCATAGGCCTAAATTATTCCCACAGTCTGAGTGGGGTTTTTTTAATCCCTCAAAAGGCTGTGCTGATATGATCAGCTGCTTTTATAAGACCATCACACATGATGACATTGTGCTGTTGAACAGCAAAAAAAAAAGTTTGTTTATCTATTTATTGTTTTGTCATTTTTCTACCTAAACCTGAAACTCAGTGAACAAGTTTAGGCTTTACAGATTCTACTACACACAAAAACATCAATGGAAGCGTTAAAAACATTTAATCTCAATAGAAATTTTTTATTTAAATAACTATGAATATCAAATATAACTATTTCCCACAAAAATCCCGAATTATTATAATAATTTTAATGTTAATTTAATACCACCATATTAATTGTGGTATTGCTAATATATCATTTTAAGTGTAGTATGATTATATAAATTAATTATACATTTTTTTCCCACATGGCAATTTGTCATTTTTTTTCAGAAGGTAAAATTTTATTGTATTTTTATTTTAATCCTATCATTTGATCAAAGGACAAAGTGATTTAAGAAATTCAAAATCAGCTAATTAGCTGTGGCTGCAAGTATTTTTTTCAAATATCTTAAATTGAGAATATTATTTTCCAAGAAGCGTGAAATTGTTAAAAACTAATCCAAATATTTTAATTCACAGAAAAAATAAACATTGCTAACCAAATTGCAGAGATTCTTTTATGCTTTGTGACTCCTTACTGTATTTCTTTGTTATTCTTGCAGACTGTGACTCTTACTGCAAGGCATCCAAAGGCAAACTTAAAATCAACATGAAGAAGTACTGCAAGAAAGATTACGGTAAGTAAACAAACAACACACAGCCTGTTTAACCACTCACATTTACATTATGAAGACATCTGCTTTTCTTTTAGATCAGCCTGTCTCTAAGAACAAATAACTTGCACTTTTAGGGAGTCCTAGAGTTACTGCAGATTCTTTCTTCGTATGCATTTGTTCGCTCCTACGATCAGAATACCTTCAGTGTTATGCATTCCAGCCCAGAACGTTGCTGGGAAGCAGCAATAGTTTTCAGGGGAGGCATTTTACTGATGTCTTACTACAGCTTTCTGAGAACAGAGGCTCAAAGGATCAAACAGAAGACAACAGATCTTCAAGGAGGAAGAGAGAGGCAGACAAACAGAATGACGGAGAGGGAGAAGTGTGTGCGTGCGTGTGTGTGCACGAAGGGTTATCTCCGAACAGTCGAATAAGACCCCAGCGGATAAAGCAAAGTCAGTATGACAGACAGTGGGAGCTCTCTAACAGATCCTCATTAAGAAAGGCCACTTCCCCCATAGCTGATGTGTTTCTTGGTGAATTCCTGTGACCATCAGTCTGCCACGCCATTCAAGGTGTGGATAAGACATATGACCTCTCCCCTCTTCCTGTCCCTCTGGCCCTTCCCCTGATTGAAGTCAAGCTGCTGAACTAGTCAACCAAGCAGCGGCATCCTGGAGCATACTTCAGCAGCTTGATGGACATGCCTGGACTTTGTTCTGTTAGGATTTGCAGGAGTTAAATGGTCAGCTTATAGACACCTCCTTTTCCACCAGTGCCTAACTTGCTGCTAGTGGCGGGAGAAAAGTCTCGTCTCTGAAATATGTTGCAGTCCATGCGTGATTTTTTTTTTTTTTGTCAAAATATGCTGGGAATGTCAAAACCGATTTAAGATTTATACTAAAATCAAGATTAAAACATATATACTTTTATTTAGAACTTATTATTGATTGTGCTGTTGTATTATATTTTATTTTATTCATATATATGTAGTAACAAATGCACAACAAATAAATTTTAAAAAATCTTGTCCACTCCAAATTTAGGGCACGGGGGTGGGGGGGGACGGGACTAAATGGTATGCCACAATAAGGCCTTCATAGCAAGCATATCTCAACCTACATAGCTCCACCATTACTATTAAACACCTAATGAGGAAATATGTTTGGGAATAATGATGCACAAGGAATATTGAGACATTGGCGGTCCTTTTCATTCCCAGGATGTCAAATATTTTCACCATTACCTTTGATTATGGTGGTAACGGTGAGACAAATCTGTTCCCTTACCTTCACTAATTTAAGTTAGTTAAATAAAAAACTTTTTTAAAAAGTGGAAAAACAAAAGAAAAGAAATGAGTGTAAAGACAAAGTCTCCTGGCCAATGAATTTACTACTTTGTGGCTGTATTTGGATGAGAATGCATCTAACCGCTTAAACATCACTATTAAAACTGAATGATAACAGTATGCAGCACCCATTTGAGGGTGAGGAGATGTAGAGATAAAAAGAAGCATCAGTACGACGTGCTGGAGAAACAGTCACTCAACACAATACGTGTTAAGTGTAAGTTAATAATGAGACTGTAATCATAACATGGCAGCCAAATGGATCCTCTTTGGCTGCCGTACAATCAATCAGATCAACACCTGCAGATTTTATGTGTTCATGCATAACAACAGACAAAAATTATGTTTTTTGTATTCCCTTGACAAACTCTTGAAATGAAATTATTTTTCAGAGCTGGATTATTGTTAAAATATTTTTATTTAATCTGCGAGTCCAGCAGTTATGTTCTTTGTCATTCTCTGTGTAGCTCACCTTCTCCCTGCCGGGTGACTTTGTGCCACGAATATTCAGTAAACGGATTCATGTCCCTCCATAGTTAGCAACAGAATATTTAAGACTAATTACGGACGAGAACAAGAAGCCTGCGCGGTATTTGCCCAAGCTTAGAAAAGCTGACTGAGACACAATGTAAATCTGCAGAAGTTGGCCCAAGGGAGCCATAGCTTTGCACTGTTTTGAAAGGATCAGCAGGGATCTGTATCCCATGCTGCGTAGGGAAACGACACTACAAGCTTCTGCATTTGATATGCAGACACACATTAGCAATCACAGGAGGATGCAAAGCCCAGGAAAATGTCTCATCTCAGCAAATCCAAGGTGCAGCCACTTCAACCATCTCAGTGTCCACAGTGCACAGAAACTGTTGTGCAAACACAAACAGTACATGGTGGAGGCTGATATATCCAAGGTGCTGCAGAGGTCACGATTAGGTCAGCCAACTGTCATTAGGGCTCTCATGGCGCGAAGGCCTAAATAAAACTATTATGCAAATAATACTCTACATTAATACATTGCAGAAGGATAGATTGCATATGCAATTACTGTGCTACAAGCATATGTTAAAACACAAAAGATTTTGTTTAACCAGTATACGACTCATTACTGAAAGATAATAGCATAATGGAAGCAAAAATTATACTCAGATACAGATATGTTTTCAAAAATCACCTTTGTTCAGCTACACTGTTGCAGCTGGAAAAAGGTTTTAGAAGCAGTTTTAGATTTTCACCATTTTATGAAATGAATCCCAAGGCAGTGATTCAAAATCAATAATACAAAACCTGGCCTGAGTACAGGGGTATACACTTAATACTGCCAAGATGTTCAGCTCCATAAGTGCTGAAGGTGACCTTATGACAAGATGGTTCATTTCAAAACTGGCCTCATAAGTACAGGGGAAGAGATCTGTTCAATAAAACGCATATTGATACATGCTCTCTTTCCTCCTCTTCTTCACTCTCACTTTCCCTCACTCCTCCTCTCACAGGACAGGATCAGTACATTAATCATGTGATATAACCGAGTATCTTTCCAGCTAGTGTCTTTAATAGCCCTACCCTGTCTCCTAATCACATTACAAATCACGCTGCTGCGTCAGTAAATGGACATAATGCATACTGGGCTCCATTTGATAGCTTGACCAGGTATAGAGAAAAAATCTAAACTGCAGGATTTAGAGAATTAGGTTACCAATTTTTTACTTTACTGGGATTAATAGCACATAGGTGTCAATTTAAATGTGTCTCTTACCTCCTTTAATCAATTCAGAACTTGCTTATCAATCAATTTCCGTTGATTTGTCACCATTCAGATTTGTACACATCATATTTGACCTTATTTAAATCATTTAAACTGTGTTTCTGCAACCTATCTAATTTTTTCTTATTAGTCTGATATGTACTTTTAGTCATAATGTAAAGGCTTTAAAAAATTGATCAAATGTTTTGTTGGTGAGGCAATGCAAGAATGCTGTAATGCACCCAAATGCCAAGATTTCCTCTGCTGCAATAACACAAATCAACAAAACCTTCTTAAATCTAAAAAACTTGGGGATACTGAGGTTTGATCTTCCAGCCTTGGAAATGTCAGAGCCCTGGATTTTGTGACATAATCCCTAATGTGCATCATGGGCTAACCCTTTCCCTCTTCTGTGAGATCATTCCTCTTTGGTAAGACTGATATAGGAAACTGAAACAAAATCCAGGCCTTCATTAAAATAATAAAATAGTCTGCATATCTCATGCAAGCAGGAGATTAGCTCAATAAATATCCAGTGACATAGTGATTTGACCAAAACAATCTGTAGGCTAAATTGTTTAATGAAAAACTTTGGCTTGGAAGGACTGTTGAAATTAGAAGGTAAAACCACAGTTTAGAGTGTTTCTGGAATGCTAGCTGCATAGCTGTAGGGAAGGCAATGCCGGTTGGCCTACCTCTATGTCTCGTAGTGAAAAATCTGTTGGATAATTTGCTTTTAAAGAATAATTTACAGACCTTTATTGTTCCCAGTAAAATGTGTAAGTCTCTTATTGGTGGCCTACTGACGTCATAGACTTTGAGTTTGTCAACCAACCTCTGATTTAATTTTTAATGTTAGCATGCATTGGACAGCAGGAACCAAGCCTCAAAATTTATGTCATAAAATAATACCTAGCATGTTTTTTGACGAAAGGAGAAATCAGGGAGCTCCTAGAGAAAACAAAAACTTGCCCCTAAAGGCAAAGATATTTATATACTTAAACAGATTTTTATTCCCAAGTGTTTACCTGAAGCTACCCTTAAGCTAGCATTAGCTTAATTCAGTGTGACCACTTAACATCCAGTCACCTTAAAAACAGACTACCCCTTTGTGAAATATCAAATTAAACATATTTGAATGCATGACCTTGATATATGTATGTAACTGTAAAATTGGAATCTACATGCCTGTACCTGTAGTATTATAGCCTCAAAAACTAGTGTGTTCAGTTACAGCCTCACAAAACTGCTGCAGACCTTTAGCCTTATGGAGGAATTAAACTTTACCAGTTACATGCTTTTGCATATTTGTTGAATGCAGCAAAAGGAAATCACGTGTCATGTCTTTTGCTTCCCAACTTTTCTTTGCAGCTGTCCAAGTGCACATCCTGAAAGCGGACAAATCCGGTGAGTGGTGGAAATTTACTGTCAACATCATCTCCGTCTACAAGCAAGGAGAGAGCCGCATCCGCCGCGGGGACCAGTTTCTGTGGGTCCGTGCCAAAGACGTGGCCTGCAAGTGTCCAAAGATCAAGACTGGGAAGAAGTACTTGCTGCTGGGAAATGATGAGGACTCCCCTGGCCAGGGTGGAGTAGTGGCAGATAAAGGTAGCCTGGTTATCCAGTGGAGAGACACATGGGCGCGCAGGCTCAGGAAGTTCCAGCAGCGCGAGAAGAAAGGAAAGTGCAAGAAGCCATAAGTGGGATAAGACGGAGACGATTCTGAAGAGGGAGATGATTTCAAGAAAAAAAGCTGAGCTGGCAAATATTAAAAAATAAATAAATAAATAAATAAAAAGAATGGAAGAGTGACAGACAGAGGACCATGGACAGAAAAGAGACTGTTTATGTCGCTGCTTTTTTGTGTAGAAGCATGAAGAGAATTATTTAGGATGATGTTTTTTTTCAGTCGATATTTTGTTGAAGGAGCTCACCTGGCAGATTTGGTTTATTTTACTTTGAGATTCCTTTTTCTTGTGGATTTGCACCTATTACCAGTATATATCATTATTTGTTTTGTTCTCATTATCCCAATATGAAATCATTATATTTTACATTTGAATTTTATGGACATTTTCCGCTGTTGCAAAAATGACAGAAAGCCACTTACCTATCGCTGCAACTTTTGCCTCTGCATGTTGTTTTCAAAAATTGTATTCTTTGCTAAGAAGTGAGCTTGTTTCAACAAAAGATTTCACTGTTGAGTGGCAATTGAGGCAGTGATATGTATTTCCTTTATTGAGATTTGTGCCATAAATACTATTGTTTCTAAGCCACAGAAATGCATACATTTAGCTGTGAAAAACTTGTCATTCCTTTCCTGTCTGAATTTAGTTACATTATGCAGTTAAAGCAACACTAAATTGCATGTCTTACATTTTCATCTGTCAGGACTTTTACGGTTTTCCAACATGCAAGTGACAGAAAAGAATTTCCGACAGTATTGACTTTGCATTTTCAATCTAATCAATTCTGAGCGTCCTTGTTACTTCAATCAGTGCCCCTCAAATTTCACTGGCTGAATTTTGGTAGTTAAGCATTTGCCTAAACCTGCATGTGAGATTGTAATGTTCACTAAATAGTGCTGCTTGTGGTACTGTACTAATGTTAAATTTCTGAGGAAAAAAAAATTTAAATCACTGATTTTACCTTTAGTACTTACAGTAACTGTGATATACATTTTTTTCTTTATCTCACTCAAAAAAATAGACGCTTTAACAAGTGACTCGGAATAAGAAGCCAGCTACATTTTATTGATAACCTTGTTACAAAAATGTTCATAAAATCTAGAGATGTTCCCGAGAGTAGCTAATAGACATTAATAAGGAGCTACTTTCATCAGGCGTCACCGCAGCGGGTAGCTTTGTAAGATTGATTTGGTTTTGTGGTGAATGCCCTGCCAGACGCAACCCTAAAGAAGATTTGGGATGTGAAATCTTTTTTTTTTTTTTTTTTCCCTTTCATCTGCAACGCTTGCTCTGCCACAAATGATCAGAACTGTGAAAGTTACCCAATGTCTGTTGTTGTGTAAAATGGATGCAATGTTAAAATTGTGCGGGTGAAAGTGCAGCACTGCAGCTGCTGGTACTGCATGTTCTCAGAGGATACTGACAAAGACAAATAGTATGACACAAGTGCAACCAATGCAAATATTTATATGATTTACCTCTTCAGACATGTGTTCTTTTAAACCACAGTGTGTCAAAATCTTTTACAATGGGTTTGGGTAGGACAAAGGCTGAAAAACGTTGTTACTACCACTAAATATGAAAAGATGTGCAGGTTGTAGAAAGCACTGAGTGGGCACAATGAAACAATACCATTCTTACCTTATGTGGCAGAGAAAATAATCCTTATAGTGATGAAAAATTGAAGCTTATTGAGCCTAGCTCAACACTCGTACCTAAATTTACTTTTAGAATCCACCTCACAGGGGCTTGTATTCGTCTGTAGTACTTCCTACAGTACTGTGGGATTGCATATAAACCCATTTACAGCGCACACTCTTTTTGCAAATACAATGCATGACTGTACACTCAGTAAAAAAAAAAAAGGAATCAGTAAGAAAATGCCTGCCATGTTAATTCTCTTCACGTCAATACTTGCAAAGGGACAAATGGGGTGCATTACAATGACGCTGCTTGATTCAAACCACTTTGTTTGTGTGCAGTACTCCAAGGAATGCATGGATAAAAATGCTCAGGTTTGTAAAAAGCCCAAAGTGTATTTGATTTATCATGAACTTTTTATCTTTTCGAGGCCAAATCACAGATTTGATACCACTATCTTAGAAACATCTTCAATTTTGTAATTTTAGCAAAACTCCTGGATGATGGCAAATTGAGTATATTTAACTGTGATACAGAAAAGGACTATACTAGTGTTTTTTTAATTGTTCGATCAATTTCATATTTAGTGATTCCCAACATGCTGCTACATGATGGCGGCTTCTTGAATTCTCCAAAACTGATAATCACAATATTCTGACATATACACAATATTTTTGCACGGTACTGCATTTCATTGTTAAACCAACAATGTTATGTGTCAAGATCTTTTTCTTTTGTTATTTTTTTTTACTATTTTTATTTGGCACAGTGTAATCTGAAATGACACGACTCTGGTCTTTATAGCTTCTAGCTGTAAATTTGACATCCGTCTCCTGAGCAATGGTTTGACAAGCTTCGATGAAACGCTATACACATACACGTCAAAGCATTGCTTTGTGTTCATACTATGAATTGTAAATGTTGTTTTCACCATTGCAAAGTCTTTTGCAATGTTTTACAATGCCTACTAATATATTATGGTTATTATATATGAATATATTTAATGACACAAGACATTGTGGATTTTATTGTCTTTTTTTTTTTTACTTGTTTGTGGTTATTTAGATCGTTGTTATTAAAAGAAGGAAATAATAACTACTGAACACACCAACCTGGTAGAACTAAATTCAGATTTTCAGAATAAATAAACTCTTGTTACATTGAAAAATCATTTGCCTCTGTTGCTTTTTTTTTTTTTTTTAAATTAATAATTAGG